>KZ819870.1:0-41211 GCA_003144235.1 Violaceomyces palustris | reverse complement strand
TTTTTTTTGCCCACGACAAACTTTCGCCCAAGGCGACCATCCTACGACACAAGAAGGAGAGCAGAGTCATTGGGGGAAGGGGGGAGAGCTGGGACGCTCCTCCTTCGAGATAACACGTGATAAATGCCCTTTGGGGTCCTCATCATCCCCTTTGAGGAACCAAATCTGATTCACTCTCCTCTTGCCTTGGCAAAAATAGGGGGTAGGTAGAGAGACGAAGGTGCTTTTTTTCATTTCTCTTCTTCAATCTTTCTTTTTTCGTTAGCATGTCATCGCAATCTGTTGCGTGATAGTGAAGAAATGGCCTCAGGGTTTGACGATTTATCGGACCGTTGGTGGACCAACCACTTCGAGCCTGCCTTTCATGCGATCGGGGGAGCAGAGCTACTCTGGTACAGCATTTCCATATCTTGACGCATCGGGAGTGAAGAGAGAAGAAAAAGGCATGGGGAAAACGATTGCAGGGATAGAAATCATGGGAACCTCTTTGCTTTCATCTGTCCAAGATACGGTTGGTTGGTGTTGAGCCTTGATGGAGTCGAGAGGGAAAAAAATAAGGTCGCCAAGAATCATCCCGGCCTGCCCTCGCACGGAGGTTGCATGTGCGACCAGCCCGTGTTCTGTAACCCCTTCCCCCCGGCCAACCACTGTTCCGGAATACGAATCCCGCGCATGGCAACCCACTCGCCCCCTCCATGCTCCTTCCGAGTTTTTGTACCTTCTTCCGAGTCTTTGTACCGGATCCGTCCCATGCTTGGACAGGAGCCAACGTAACGGGACACAGAGCATCAACGTATGTACGTGTTTGTGGTGTAAGAACGCCACTCGATCTTTGCCTGTCACGGTCTGGATCAGGTGTGTTGGGCGCGCGGCGGCTGTCTCTGCTCTTTCGAAGCCTGAGGGGGATGGTGAGTGAAAATTCGATGACCCAGAGGTGTCGGGAGGAGGGGAAGGTTTCCCGGAGAGGTCTCAAATGGGACAAACATGTTGATCCTCCAACCAAGAGATGCCTCTGTCTTCCCGGCCCGCCCCTCCCCTTACCACTGACCACTAACCAACCAAGCGCTCGACATGTGATGAGTGAATCGCGAACCGGTCCCCGGTCTTGCCCTTTTCACGCTTCACATTTCCTCCTCCCTTGAACGAAGCTTGGACAACCTCAACCGCCAATCTTGTCTTTCAGACTCCTTCCCGCCCCCCGCCTTTTTCCCACCCTCCCATCTCTCCTTTCCTTTTCCCATGATAGGAGTGCAAGTGGGCTTACTTTCCTTGGTTGCACCACTGGCAGTTGCAGCTGCACGTCTCGGATTGGTGAAACTTTCTATTTTGCCGAATGGGGTGCTTAATCATCGCTAGACTCCTCGGCTAGGCGTTTTCCCAACGGAAACTTTACCTTGTCAAAGTCGATGATGTTACGGTCTGATGGTGAAGGTGGAAATGACGTACTGTGCAGTAAGGTAGGGTTGCGACCCTCCTGGCCCGCAAAAGGATAACACTGGGGAAGGTATGTGGGGGGGGGGGGGGAGGAAGGTTGTTGAATCGATACCCTTTCTACAAAAACCAGGCGTGAGCTCCGTTGTTTCAGTGACGAAAGTCGATCCATCGGGTTCGGGAGCGAAAGTGGGTCACCTAGTGGGAGGGCGTCGGAGAAAGGGGTGGAACATGGGGGGGGCAAGCAATTGCATTTCCAGTTGCTCCAGGTCACTTTTCAGGAAATCGCCGCCGCGATCCACTCTCTCCCGATTGTGTTGGAAAGCCCTTGGAACCGGGAGTTCCACTGACCCAAAGTGAATGGCTGCAAACATAAAAAAATCCATGGGGAGAATCTCATAGGAACCCACCGTGCCCCCTTCCCCCTCTTTTTTGCTTCCGAGTGGCGATGAGGGAATTTCTCTCTCCTCAGACCCAAACCCCCTTGGTGGAAGCGTTAAGGGATATCTTTAATTTTCCACGGACTGGCTTGGAGTAGGGAACTTTTTTTTTTTTTTTTTGTTTATTTCATCTTCTGCCAGATCCCAAGGGAGAACGACCTTGACCCTGCGGTACGAGTGGTTTGCATCGTTTGCCTCTAGGAAGCGAGGTTGGATTCCGACCAGCACGTTGTCGGCATCTCCAGTCGTCCAATCGGGACTCGAAGAGGTATTTTCAACCTCTTCCAAGTTCCTGTTTTAATTTTTATTTTTATATTTTCCGCAGGCGTGATTCGCGAGTGTGCTTGCGGGATTTGAACAAGGTGATCTGTAAGCAACCCATACCTTCTGTCTACTGGGGCTGCAGCATGTCCTTGGAAATGTTCCCTCTATCAGATCAGAAAGCCTCTCTTCCGTAACATGATCTTGCGGGATTTCTCGCGATTCTAACTCAGAGCCCAAAAAAATATGAAAAAAGAAAAACACGAGAGGGGGATTTCGTTACGGTGAAGGCTGGGATGCCCTCTCCAGTGAAGTGGGAAAAGTGAAGAGGAAGAGAGAAGAATGAGGAGTTGGGGGGACTTCGAAGAAAGCGGACGCATGGAATTTCGCAGGATGCGAGAGAACAAGCAAGGATGAGGGGGGAGAGGGGGCGTTTTTTTTTTTTCACCTGTCGGCTCAATTGAACTACAGCTTGTCAGCCCTAATGCAACCTCAATCTTCTTCTTCTTCTTCTTCTTCTTTTTCATGCATCCCAGGTTCTTTCCGCCAGTACGGAATGACCGACCGGTATTCACCAAACTACAGTAGATCGTGGAAGGAGATCTGTTAGAGTGTGAGCTTGACAGCCAAACCTTGTCTCTCTCCTACCCAACTTTGATTTCCTAGCCATCAAGGGGGGGGGGGGGGGGGGGGCAAGAAGTCAGAACAGACTTGTGAGAGGATCATGAACAGGGGAATGGGGCTTACCTCTCGATCAACCTGGCTGGGGAGGAGCCACGACGTTCCTCTTTGATTCGAGATGGATGTCCTTATCCCCCATGTCGGGCAAGCATCCCTTCCATGCTTAACCCCTAGCTAGGGATCAGCTTTGAGATATTTCCCACATTTACCTTTGGTGGGGGAGGGGGGGGGGGGGTTGGGTTTGCAGGAACCATCCAGGCGCTCGTTCTAACGGACAGATCTCCAAGGTCCTAGCAAACTTGGTATGAAACCAAAAGGGGTTTCTCGGACGCCCCGTTTGTGTAAGTCGAGGGTTCCATCTTCCGGCCAAACGACCTTCAATCTATGCGCTAGGGTAAGGGTGCGCGCGCAATGCTTGTGTCTGTGCCGACCGGCCGATTACTCGACTTGGGAAAGCAATCTTCGGTTTGGTGAGAAGGGGCGAACTTTTGCACCAACCCCCTCCCTAACCCCCCTCTCTCTCCCTGTGGATTTCACCCCACCACCAATCTGGGCCTACCTTCCATTGAAGACCGAGATGCACAGCTCCTGCGAGATTCCAACCTGGCGTTGGGTTGGAGAAAGAAAACCCTGGGAGGGAATCGCTCCTGCATCAGAGAAAAAGGTTTGCAGATCAACGGGGCTGATCAGGGGCGACTAGCTGAAAGCGAATCTGTAAGTACAGCCCCCGCGCCTCACCAAGGCAATGCGAGACGTAGCACTGGGATCCAGAGTTGGACCTCCTCCTCGTCTTCGTTGCAAAGAGTGAGACAGGCCCATTGTTTCGTGGCTTGAGAAGGTAACCGGAGAAAAGACCTTCTTGATCCGTGGGCCAAACCTTCCAGAGAGATGCAAGAGAGAGGCAAGGGGGACAGAAAGGGTCTGAGCGACCGGAGGATTCGACTCTCGACGTGGAAATGAGCCATGCCAGTTCCTTACGGTGCATTTTGATGGAAAGCAAGGTTGGACGAATGATACAGATATTATTGTATACACCCTATGCACATACAATCTGAATGTCCTGTGCGTCCTGCTCAATGTCCTGTGCGTCCTGCGTGCGCTGCAAGAAAGAAGTCAATGGACCTCCTCGATGCAACCCGCCCTTGCAATCGGGAACGTTTCTTCCTAGACCGAATGGAAAGCGAAGGAATAAGAAGAAGAAGAAAATGAAGGGGGAAGCCGACCGACCGAGCGACCAACGTAACTTGGTCTTTTCATGCCACGACTCGTTCCCGAGGTGGAGGGAGGGTGATGTGCGTGTCTGCCTGCTGAATTACTCGACGCTATCAGTCATCGAGGGATCCGGCAGTAACAATTTAAGGTTGGATCATTTTCCTCCCACTCGATCTGCGACGAGGGTTGAACCAGGAGACCCATTGCCACCCTCTCCTGTTGGATTCCAACGACCCCCCCCCCAACTTGCTCCTTTTTCTTATTCCTTCTCGGAAGCATCTTGAGGTTTCACGTTCACGTTCACATCCTCGTCCATGAAAACGTCGCTGGATCTTGACCCCTCTTTCGTCTCAGCTGACGTCAGGGACAGCCCATCCGAGCCAAGTAGAATGGCAGGTCCGCGCATCATGCATGAGATGCGATCGCTCCAAACACCGGTGATGGGGGATGCAAGATTGAATGTGCCCGTTGGAGAATCCTGAATGCATCCGTGAGCGCGCGACTGGTTGCGTGAAGGGAGGTGAGGAAAGGAGGCTGGGGAAAGGTTTCAAAGGTCGCCGAACATGACGTTCGATCTCGCTCACTGGTAAGCGACCACACCTGGCAATGTGAATCGAGAGTGGAGGGATTACTTGACGATGACAATGACGGCAACGAGTCGACGATGGAAAAAAACTCATTCGCAGCAAGGTCCGACATAGGGGGAGGGGGGATGGGGGCAGGGAACTGGGCCATGATCCCATCCGATTCCATCCATCCCACCTTTTGGCTCCCAACGTTTCGCGTCTGATCGATTTCTTCCCTTCATTTGGAGCTACTGGATGTGCAATGTGCATACGTAAAACCTTTTCCATCAATCTTGGCCTACCAGCTCATTTCGTTCCAACCTCCACGTTCCGCCGGAGTTGATTTCGCCTTGTCAGCTCCGACAGCGGTGCCATCCTTCCCCCCGTTGCGTCGGTGAGCAAAGGAAAGGGGATGTTAGAAGGAAAGCATGCTTCTCCAACTTGGCAGCGATCGAGTGGGGCTATGACCCTTGTTGGTTTCCCCTCTTCCCCGGCATTTTGGAATGTGTGAAAACAGGGAAATACACCACACCCAAGAATGTTCGGATGGAGAGTGGAGAGGGCCCCATCCGGAATCGATCCAGGCGCCACCTTGAGAGTCGCACCTCTCTCTGACTCCAACGCCATTCGTCGTACTTCACATAGTGGGCATACATACAGTACGTACTGTATCTGTACCGTACATACAGTACAGCGAGCACTCATCCACAGCATGTGCAGCACTTGCGCACTCTCTTTTCTGGTCACCAGCACCGGTGGATGGACGGGACGAATGAAGAGAGGGTCGACGCGATCTTACGAAGACCCTTTGCGCACCAAGATAGCCGATGTTAGATCATTATTGAAGAATCTGTTGTCACAAGACGGTCGGAGTCGAAAGGGAGAAGGAGAAGAAGAAAAGGAAAGGTGAAAGGAGAAACAAGCCGGGACTTGGGGAGAAGAGGTGGAAGGAGGGAACAATAAAATGGTATGCAGGTGCTGATCGAATCAGATCCGGAGGACTCTTAAATCCCTGGAGATTTGTAAAGGGCATGTGTGAATGTTGAGATGGAAAAGGTGGGAGGGTGACCTAGGCCCTCAAAAGGTGATTTAAAGTTTGGGTTCGTCATGTTAAGGTGAGAAACCCGAAACGTTGTATGAGTAGAGGAAGAGAAAGGGGTTTTTGTTAACCGGGGCAGTGGGTGGAGCCGCGACAGGAGGGCTTTCTAGATCGGAGTAATCAAAATACAAGTGGTTGGATAGAAGAGATGCAGAGAAAGAAAGAACGAGGGAAGAAGGGGCGCGGCCTCAGAATTCGATAGTGGTGTCAACCCTGTGCCAGCTCAAAGTGACAACTCTGGTGTCGGGGCTGGGGCCTCCCTTCCGCGCTTGACATGAGCTTGACGTGATTAGTAAGTGTCTAGCATAGGCACTGCATGTACTTCTTACTACTGACTCGACTCCGCCTTAGATTGCTTTTTTCACGATCTCCTCCTCATCTTGTCTCATTCGTACTCGATGAGCTCTCCTCCCACAAACCAACGGGATCGATGATTCGAATCAGAGACCTTCAATCAATCGGAATCACGGTGGCAGAAAAGGTTGCTCCTCCGTCCTCCCATCACAACCACAAAATGTGAAGTCCCTGACCCTGTTCCTGTTGGCATCAAGTGACTGTTGTGAAGAATCTCATCAAGAGTCGTGGGTTGGTCGGCTGATACCACTTGTTACGCGCGCGCGCGCGAGAAAACGAGGCCCTTTAGGTGAAAAATTAAATGAAAGACACGTCTCTCACTTTCTGGATCTTTTCCCTCTCCCAACTTTGGGTTTGGGATCTAGCTAGTCAGGCCCCCAACTCCATTCCGCCTTGGTACTCCGAGTCCCGCCCTGTCCTCCGCCTCCAGCCCTTAGTTTGACAACAATAATCGAGTTTGTGTCTACACGCCAACCTCTGTGACTGAACCTGGGCGACGTGGCCAACCGGCATCTTGAAATCCAAACAGAGCACGCGCGCGCTAAATTCAAGGCTTCCACTTCATTCGGACTTGGCACTGACCGACCACAGGTGGGTGTACTCGCCCACTGCCAGGCCCCTCTTCGACTGACTCGATCGATGACGACGGGCGGAGGTTGGGGTGCGAACCCCCTCCCCTCATGACTCAGGTTTCTGGACGAATCTTTACCGAATCTCCTCATCCAAGGGGAGAGGATGTATCATTCAGGGCAAGGAGAAGAAATCTGGGAAAAAAAAAAAAAAACAAAAACAAAAAAAACGAAGATCGGAAACTGAAAAAGGAGAGGAGGCGCGAATCTCGATGCTTGCTTGTACGAGTGAATGTTGACTTGGATCCGGGGAGGGTTTCTCTCCCCGTTTTCAGTCGCATGACAATCGAGCGGGCCAATTTTTCCGTCCCTTGAACCATCATCCCCATCCCTCTACACTTCTCCCCACCTCTTCCTCTCTTCCCCTTCTCTTTTCTAACTTTTTTTTCTCACACGATAGTTCGTCATTGCATCCCTCGAGTTGCGATCCATTCAATAAGAAGCGTAAAAGAGAGGAAGAGAATGAGAAGGGGAGTGTTAGAGTTTCGACCACATCCCTCCTGACGATTCTTAGGTAAGTTGGTCTGGAATCCATTAGACTGGGACGGACCAATGGGAAAGGAGACCCTGGCAAGGGTCCAAGTGAATTGAAAAAGAAGGTCCAGCCCCTTCTCGGCAGCTGAGTGTTATTGCCTCTTCCTTCCCCCCTCCCTCTCGAGTGGAAGTGACTGTATGCCGCCTTTCCCAACGCTTTCGACAAGGAGCCCAAAACATGACCCTAGAACCTCAACTGTACATTGACATTCGATCTGTGAGCAAACTGCTTGTCCAACATTTTGGCTAAAGCAAGCAGAAATCTGACCAACTCCTTGTGCTGGTGGTCCGCTCGGAATGCACAGCACATTTACTGTGCACCAGACCCTGGTCCTTCAAGTTCCGAAGAGGTGGAAGATGCTTCCTGTCCCTCCCCACTTTTTTTTGAAATTTTATATCTTTTGATCAACCGTATCGACCATAAGTTTTTGAGTGTGGCCTTCACCTTTCTGATTCTACATTGTAGTCTCAGATGATGGAGCTTCCAAAGCGAATGTGAGTTATTCCCAACCCCTCGAGCCCCGAGACACTCACTACTACTTGTGACTGTTCATAGATTCTTGCTTCTGTCTCACTTGTTGGTTTTTTTTTTTTCCACCAAAGCTCTTTGCTTGGAAACCCTCAACCCCCCACCCGGTTCTGCTTGTGCTTGTGGTTCGTCCATATTCTCAGCCCTCCCTTCCTTCACCTCCCCCACTCGCATCAGCATAATTTATCATTCATTATTTTTTTTAAAACTTTTTGACAGGTGTTGATGAGAATAGGGCTCCTTCCCCTTCCGAATAAGAGCCCCTCGCAAACATCGGCTCACTCCGAGGAAGAATCCCAAAGTCCCAGTCAGAATGTTCCGGGTTCTTCACCTCAAAATGGATTCCCACCTAGGGACCCCAAAAAAGTTTGACGTGCTTCCGTTGAGGTTTACCGGATACAGGAGTACAAGTTTGAATCCCCTCCCAACGTCATGGGAGTGGTCTGATCCTTTTAGTTTATTTCGTTTCTTTACAAGTCGTTGCCTCATGACGCGAGTTGAATGGAGAGTTGGGGAGGGGGTTTAGGGGGAGAGTCTTGCTTTGATGAGTGAGACATGCCAACGAAAAAAAAAAAAAAATAGAAAAAAGCCCTTGTGGCATCCGTCAAGAACTTCGACATACGGGAATGTCAGCCGCGCGAGCGCGTGAAGCGGTGTCGGGGTGCTCAAGAAGGGAATGAGTTGGAGTGGGAGATACAGTAGATGGGTGAAGGCAAGGGAAAGAGAGACAGAAATGAAAGAGAGACAAACGAAGGGAGAGAGGGATAGGCAGAGAGAGGAGAAAGGGAGTGGGAAAGGAGGGTGTCTTCAATTGGTTTCCTCTCCTTTGAAAAAGAGAAAGAAAAAAATGAAAAAAGAATCTGGAATGTAACAAATTGAAGGGAAAGAGAGGGAGGGGGGGGGAAAGGGGAAAAAGAAAAAGAAAAAAACAAAAGAAAGAGAGGAAAGGTATAAGGCAGGTGGAAAGTTTTGCTAAGGCTAGGTTCAAGTTCGAGAGACCTCTCTACCCAACCCGAGACCGACCCATCAAGACCCAGCAGTAATCCAATACCGACTCCGGCCAACCAAACTGATTTTCCCGACCGACAGGCTGACAGAACCGACAGACAGACAGACGGGCAGGTCCCGCTGACGTATGTACCTGCTGTATGATCCTGCACAGCAAATACAGTAGTATGGTACGTTTAAAAGTTTCCATCCCGCTCGCTTAGGCGTGTCAGCCGTTGCAACCAACCCTCTCCACCTCGGGTAGCCATCGTGATCGAGATCGCATGCATGTAAGCTCTCAAGAAAGGGGAAAGTAAGTATCGGACTGACAAAGTGATCGCACTTGTTGATCTAGTCGACGGTTGGCTAAATGAAACTGTCCCAAAGTCGACGGGATCGATTTAAATAAAATCAAGATATTATTTATTATTTTAAGGAAGAACGCGGCTCGATCTAGGTGTGTCTCACTCAGGTGAAGTTGAAACCCTTGGCTCGCTTTCTGACCCCTCCCCCCCTTTCTTCGTACTCTCGGGAAACGCTTTAGCTCCTGAGGACCTGTCAAAACGATAAAACAAACATAGGCTGATAAAGGGTGGCCCGTCTCGGGTTTTAATAGGATTCAGGGCTTCTCTATCTCCTTTGGTTCTTGTGCGTGTGCTTTTTTTTCTTCTCTTTTCTAAGCCCTCGCCTCTTACAAGCAGGATCGGCGGCTTTTAACGTTGTGGCTTTCCATCCCTACCGAAGCCTTTTTATGCATTCCTTTTCGAGATGAAATTTTTGGGTAGGAGTTAGGACCCATTAGGTTAACACCTTTTATTGAGTCACAGCATGTTTGTATCCATCCGGAGCACGGTAAGAAACCGACCCCGCCCGCCACTATCACAATAACGCTTTCGGCGGTGCTTACCCTCGCTTCGACACGTTTGGACTCTTTCCTGAATCGTGTGTCCCCTCCTGCCTGACTCGCTTAACGATCTCCCCACCCTCCCTCGCACCCTCTGTGACTCTGCCCGAAACAAACCGGATCCTACGATGACAACCTTGACGATCTGTGGCTCATCTCTACGTTGGCTCCGACCCATATTCCAAGGTGGAAGGGAGAAGTGAAGAGATGGAATCGAGAAATTCGGACGAGTTCCGGGGAGAGTGTTGGCCTCCAGCCAGCCTACCCATCTATCACTTGGAACATTACCTTGTCACCCTGACTTGTCACTCTATCATCCCGATCAAGTACGAACCCAAAAAGGAAAGGAGGAGGGGGGAGGGGGAGTCGAAGAGGAAAGGGAGGCTGCTTAGTGAGGATCAAGGTTGGAAAGAAGACAAGACTCATGCCAGAACCCTTTCGAACACGGATTCTAGAGCTTTGGATCCCCCAGATCCCATCATATCGTCACACCGCTTTTAATGCTAAAATACCACTCGTTTCAAGCTGGAAGGAAGGGAGGAGCTCCTCTCGAGATTCTAGAGGTTGGGTTCTACAATCACACATCTCCCTTGTCAGATCATTTAGTGACCCTGGCGAGGCGAGGTTGAAACAAATTTCGTGATTTTATTACAACTAGAATGAAATCAAAAGACAGGTGAGCATAAATCGTTGTTCTTTGACAACTCGGGCTTCGCACGAGAAAGAAAAGAAGAAGATGAAAAAGAAAGAAAGAGTAAGAATGCAAACTTCCGTTGGAGACCAAGATGTCATCACCGTCCTCTGCCTAACAACCACACCCCACCCGCTATTGTGTTTCACATCCTCCCTCGTCCTCCGTCACCACATCCATCTCGATTTTCGCCTTCGTCTTCTTCGTCGATTCACGTTTGAGATTGTTTTTTCCCCTCTCTAATGTTCCATCTAATCATCTCTTGAATATAGCTTTTTCCCTTTCTCACCCTCCTTCCTCTTCGTCACGTCCTTTCTTTTATTCCAACCCTTCCTCACTTGTTCCCCTTTGCCTCCTCTTCCCACACTTGTGACTCCCTCCGCCAACCCTGTTCCCCTTGCCTGCTTGTTCCTCACCTCTCTCGAGGATCAGAAAAGAACTTGAGGATGTGAAAGGGAGTCCCTTTCGATTCATTCTATCATTTCTTCTTCTCTCGTATCTTTTTGTTTTCTTTTTTTTCTTTTTTTCTTATTCAGCGGAAGGATTCCAGCTGACGAACTTGACGCAACTGAAAGCAAACCAATTACCACCAGGACTTTGATCCGGACGATGGTAATCATGAGCGGTAGACAAGGGTAACCTGGATTTAGAGTGAATTCATTGATGTGGTATCGAACAGGGTTAGGATGCAGAACAGATTCGACCGATTGACAGGAGGGGGGCTGCTGTTCTTCTGTCGCGCAACCCAGGTGGAACTCATGACCATCTGAGACATTGATTGTTTCGCGCGCTTCCGAGGAAAAGAAGAAAAAAAGCCAGCAGTGACGGCAGAGGAGAGAGAGACGCACAAAAGACCGCCGCCCTGGCTTTGGAGTTTCATTCTCTTATCATATTCCTGTTTAATCTACAACAAGAATCCTTAATTTGGGGCAAAGGGAGAGTTCGAGCTGCGTAACATTTATTTCAATCCTTGATCGGATCCATTTTACAGTACATAGGTCACAAGTGACTGCCTGAGAAACTTGGGGCACATGGGATCCTGAAATGTCTCTCCTCCTTTCAGTTGCGAATACATGCAGTAAGTACAGTAGACCATATCAGATGAGCCCCTAACCTGTGGCTGTATACATTTGTTATTCGAACCCATGCATCACTCTTAGAATCATGGGGCGACCGCAAGCAAACTAGTCAAGATCGAAACTGCGCCTTTTTCTTTCTCTTCTCCCTCCCTCCCTCTGTACTGCACTACTTGACTGTACCTCTCTCCCTCACGGCACCAGCCGTCGTCCCCTTGTGCCATCCGTCAAGCAGGTCCAAGGCGAGCTTTTCACGAATTCAAGGAATCACCAATCAGATCAAGCGATCGTGGACGGGATACAGACGTAGGGGTCTAGCGAAGGGTTTTGAATCGTCTCTCCAAGTCTGACGTCGGAGATTCGCACGATCCACTCCCCAAGTCGCAATCATGAGTTGTGAATCCGAGACTCGAAGGGAAGGGGTTCGATCCAAGTCGGCACAGTCACACAGGCATCCGAGTCGAGTCAAAGGAATTCATACCCCACCCCTCCAAAGAGAGGGGGAGGAAGAGGTTGGGAACAACCAAGATAAGGGTGTAGAGGAGAAAGGATCCACCAAGTTGTTTTTTTTTTTTTTTTTTTTTTTTTTTGCCAACCTCGACCAGTCAAGGAGTGTGACTTGACCGCCCGCGTGTCGCTTCCCTCCTCACAAACCTAGTCCAAGGTACATGCCCGGTAATCCAAATTCTCTATAGACTCACAAAGTAAATACATGCAGAAGAGTTGTTTGAAGCTGTACGTTAATGCATATTCAACCATACCGTATATGGAGTCACGTACTCATGACTTTACATGCGCGCAGAACAGCACCACTGGATTAGACTCTCACCCCCTTTGCACCATTCACATACAGCAAGAGTCATAAGTGTGCATACAAACAGTCACACATCCATGTACAGCATGTTGTGCGCACATGCAGTCGTCCATTCGTTTGTACATGGATCCTCACACTCACAATCATGAATCATGAATCATGAATGACACTCACGACCGACTCACAGATGTACGTGGCTCACAGTAAAGGTGAAGAGTTACCCTTCATCCGATTAAGGATTAAAAGGTGAAAGGATTATAAAATTAGAACTCAACAGAGTCACCGGTCCCATTGTTTAAGGAAAGGGAAAAGGAAGGAAGAGAGACAAGCGTCAGAAGAGCCAAAAGTCCAAAGTCAGCCCTCGACTTCTGCATCCATCCCATCCCATCCTCATCCCATCCCATCTCATCCCATCCCATCTCATCCAATCCATCAACTGGGCTCTCCCCCTCTTCCCCCTCCCAGCTTGTCAACATCCTTTGGTCAACCCGACTTGGTTTGGACGACTCAGACTGTTCAACTTTTTTTTTTTTTTTTTTTTTTTCTTTCCTCGCCTTTCCTCCATCTCGCTCACAATCTCCATCGCCGCCACCGCCGCCACCACCACCACCACCACCACCACCCCCGAATCCCCTTCAGCCCCCCACACGCTCACCTTTCCATCCACCTCGCCCTCCCATCACCCCTACCTCCTTCCCTTTCGCGCTCCTCCTCTTCGATTCCTTCCCTCAACGCTCACCCCACTCAACTCAGCACTGATCAGCCATCCTCAGCCCTTGACATCTGTCCGCCTCTTCATCCCTATACCGCCTTCATTCCCTTCGCTACGAGGGCTACATCCATCTAACCAAGCTAGTTCTCCATCCTTGCTTCCTATCCTTACTTTGCATCCCCCCCCCTTTTGTTTCCCTCCACCCTCTATATTCCTTTTCCTTCCCTTCCTTCGTTCCTTCTACCTTCCTTCTTGCCCCCCCCCTCAGCCCTGCCTTTGCCAGACGCCTCCTCGATTCTTGCATTTGCCAAGGTCTGCATCGCGACGGCGGATCTCTGTCGCCTCTCGCCCGCTTTTGTGCAGACTGGAAACGGGGTCGTTCTTCCATCCCCATCAACCTCTTCCACGCGATCCGTTACCTCCTTGCACAAGACCAACGCGGTACCTTCCGCCTCCCAAGCAGAATCACCTCCTTTCAGGTGAACGTAAACCAAGTGTTCAGGAGTCCTCCGAAAGGCTACTGCCTATCTCAGCAACCACGCAACCTCTGTAAACCTTTTCGCCCTGGCCCTGCTCTCTCTCTCAGCATCTCGGCCTAGCACCCTTACCTCTAACCCTTTCTCTTTCATCTCTGTCAGCCCTTCGCCGAAGAGGTTGGAGAGAGAAGCGGTCCTTCGGCTACACCAGCAGGACGACATCAGACGCCTCTGATATCCTCGAGTGGTCATCCTATCTCCGCTCACTTCATCTTTGACGTCTCGTCTTTTACCTCATCGACTTTTCCATTCTTCAGGCTTCGGCATACAGCGGTCTTTTCACCTTTTGGTGATTCGACCCAAACCCTGCTTACAGCAAACAGCCAGTTACCCACACATACACGCACAAGCATTCACCTACGCGCTCCTAGGATTCATCAAATCACCCCCTCTGGATCCCTTTTTTCCCGACTGTTACCAGTTTTTTTTTCATCATATTTTTTGCGTAAGGGTGCCTGTCACTCTCTGAGATTCTCGCCGCAAGAGGGCTCTTTTTCCTGTCAGCTTGGAATCACTACCCTCCTTTCTAATCCTCCTTTGGCAGTCGGCAGTAAAGGAGGAGATAATCAAGAAGGTAGATTGTGAGTGTTTCCTGGCTGGATCTACCATGGCGAGGTGATGGAAGTAAAAAGTGGTCAGAGCCAAATCTGGCGGCCTACCGCAGGTCTTCACCCCGAGGCACTGGCGTTCACGATCGTCCGCCTTCCTTTGTTGTGACACCCTTTTCTGCGCCCATCTTTGACGCCTGACTTCCTTTCCTTTGCCTCAAACCTGCAGTCTGCGTTACCTCACCAGAAGAAGAAGTGAAGCATCCCTGACGATCTCTTCACTTCAAATATCAGTAAGAAAAACCGAAGGAGAGGGAAAAAAAAGAAAAATCCTTCTTTCAACACTCTAATCACCATGCCTCGTTCGTATGGTGTCGTGGCAGAACCACCGATGTCAAAGAACGGACAAGGGCATCCGAGCCTCTCGGATCTCAGGAGAAGGTCCGTATCCCCCCCAGCAGGCCTCCAAGATCACAGGGGCCGACAGGCGAGCCCACCTTTTCACTACTCTTACAATGGGAAACACCGATCGCCTCCACCAACTCGTCGGATGGAGCTTGGCTTTAAGGAACGGGTTGGTGAGATCCAGTCTGACCGAGGCGCCGCTTCGTATCCATCGCAAGCCAACGGGCAGCGGGCCTCTGCAGGATCCTCCAGCGGTGGCGGCGATCGCCTCCCGGGCATCTCCTACCTGGACTCTCATCTTCCAAAGCTGCCATCATTAGGTAAAGGCGAAGACCAGTTCGGACGACTCGCACCTCTTTCCTCTCCAGATCTTCGCTCTCAGGCCGATCGTTCGCCTGTTCCTGGGAAACCGGGCTCAGCTCCTTCCCGCGCTTTAGGGAGAGCTCCGGATCCCGCCGGGTCTGCCCAGCAACGTCCTCCTCCTTTTGTCGGGAGAATCTCTCCCTCTCAAATGATACGGCCCGGCTCGCCCCCACCCGAAGGGAGGGACGTTCGTGATGCTATGGGTCCCAGCAACGGCCACTCGCGTTCCCCTATGATTGGGGAAAGGCGGGGATCCAGGGAGGGGCCTTCCGCCTCTTTCTACCCGCGACCCTACTATGACGAAAGGATGCGGCACGAAGACGCAGAGCCTCGCAGCGCTAATGGCCTTGCCAACGGACGCTTCTCGGAGTCTGTGCGAGAAAGCGCTGGTCCGTCGCTCAGAGGTCACGACAGTCCTACCATCCCCGCTCTTCCTTCGTCTCCCGCAAGGCGCGCAGTCAAACGAAAGCTCTCGGACCCGGATGTACCACAACGATATTCGCTCCAAGACGGCCATCCGCGATCTTGGGAAGAGGGCCGCTCGAGGGAATACTTCCATGAGCGTAACCCGCCTCGCTCCCACGAGAGAGCGCCGTCTCCGGACCGGATGCACATGCCCCGCTACTCGCCTCATGATCCCCCCCACCACAAGTACGTAAGGGAAGAGGATGGGAGCGAGTTCGGCTACTTCCGTGACGATCCGAGGAGGATTCCGCGCAGGTCACCCCCACCGGACTTGCACCGTGAAGGAAGGGGCCCGAATCCTTACGAGGGGCCTTCGCCGCCTTCCGCTCCAGCCGAGTTTGGAAAGGGTCGGGTTGGCAGCGCTCAGCCTCCCCCCCCACCGCCTCTTCCAGGATATCGAAGCACGGGCTCTTCGCCCACGTTTGCGAATTCTAGGCACCACACCAACCCCGGCTCGGCCCCAGCTGAGTATTATCCTCATCCACCGCCGCGCTACCTGTCGCCGCCCCTGCCGGCACCTGGTGAACATCGAGGCGGGCCATCTCTGCCCCCTCCTCCCCAAGCCTCGTCCTCCAACGGTGGATCCCACTTCTACCGACCTCGACCTCTCTCTCCTCCCATGGATCCCACTTTGAAAAGCAATCACCAACCGGACCCGTACTTGCAACCGTACTTCCCAGACAGGCGCTACCTGTATGGTCGAGACAGGGAAGACATCGAGGCGGAGGAAGAGGCCGCCAGACGCCTCAGGCTATCGGGGGATCCAATCTACCACCCAATCGACCGGCAGGCGGCCGATCCCTACGGACCACCCCTTCCAGGTGGTGCTTCCCACCCCCGACTCCCTCCCCACCATCGTGCTCGGAGCGGGGCACCCCTCGGCCCTCCGAGGTCCGAGGCTCCCTTCTACGCCCTTCCCCCACATCCCCCGCACGACATGCCAGGAGGAATGGAGATGAATATCATGGCCGGCCCAAGCTCTGCCGGAGGCGCCGCCCCCGCTCCCAGGAGGAGAGGAAAGTTACCCAAGCCTGTGACGGATTTGCTAAGAACATGGCTCCTGGAGCACGCCAGCCACCCGTACCCGACCGAGGAGGAAAAACGTAGGCTTTGCGGAATGACGGGATTGACGATCAGCCAGGTTTCGAATTGGTTCATCAACGCCAGGCGCAGGATTCTCTTGCCTCAGACTAGCCCCAACAACCCGAATCAGACAGAGGATCAAGTGCAGCAGGTCCACGCCCTCTTCCGGCCTTCGCCGAGCCCACCGAACTGAGCGCTCCTCCGCTCGCCCCTACCTGCCTCGATCTTCTCTCTCCCTTGCATTCCAAGTCACTCCGCTCCGATTCTGCTAGCAGAAACCTCTCTATCTCCCTTTCCTCACTTTCTTCTCCCCGATCGAAACTCGATTCAGTTTCCGCCCCGCCCCCTACCCCACCTTACATACACATCCACTTTCGAAGCCACATGCTGCTATTCTAGACACTCTCCGATTCCCAGCACATTTCCGTCATGATGTCCTAGAAAGGTTCTGTCCTTCTCTTCTTGCTCGAATTCGTGTGTGTGTCTCTCTCTATCTCTTTCTAAACCACCCCCCCCCCCCCTTCCCCACCCTTTCTCCTCTGCTCCTACCACCTCGAACCCTCCCTTTGTTGCTCTCGTCAAAGTGCAGTTTGAAGAATCCGACCACTCTCTCTCTCTCACACACACACACACACACACACACACGCACACACACTGGGTTGAAAAGGAAGAGGTCACGTTGGCCACAGTGGGAGGAATGGGGGGGAAGGGGGGGGGAAAGACCCTATCGAACCATGTTTTTTATCAAATGCCGATTACTAAGCAGCAAGGTTGATCGCCCGAATCCCGGTGGAACTAAACGTGAGCCGATCTTACGTAAACAGGAACCGGAAGATGTGAGAAGGTGGGGGGTGGGGGGGGGGGTTTACGAAGTTGAAGCCGACGGGCGAGCTTGTGATCCCACTCCCTCATCCAAGAGCAACTCCTTGACGTTCTCCTCGGGGTTTCCTGCCCTCTCCGTTCTCACACACATACCATCTCATCCCCCTTCCCCCAACGAGCATCCATCGTCCTTGTCTTCGTTACTTTTTTTTTTTTTTTCATCTAGGACTTTTTTTCGCTTCACAACATTAATACCCCGAATCAAGCCTACAAACAAACCAAGTCCCCAATCAAGGTGGGCCTCACTTGAGAGTGCGTCAGGAATCTACCCCCTCCCCCTCTCTACCACACACGTTCAAGGAACCTCCCCCTCTTCAAGCAAAGGAACCTCCCCCTCTTCAAGCAAAGACGGCTTTCTTACCCCCTCGCCGGAAGAACGGTTGATTTTGGCCACAAAGAGCCGCGCAATGTCGGAAGCAAGGCTGAGAAGAGTGAACAAGGAGATCGCGGATTGTCAAAATGACAAGGCCTCGGGCATCCTGATCGCGTTGGTGGACGGTGAGTTTACACTTTTCCTTTTCTTTTCTTTTTTCTTGGAAGAGGGTCAAATTTCGGATCACTTTTATCCTTCCTCCTCCTACCCTCCTCTGACTCTCTCTCTCTCTCTGTCTCCCGCTCTCTGCTGAACGACAACCAGACTCGCCCTTTCACCTGGTCGGCACTTTTCCCGGCCCGGAGAACTCTCCTTACGAGGGAGGAAACTTTGACGTTGTGAGTGCAGCTACGGATCTCGCTCGTCGCTCCTCCTCCTTCTCTTCCTCTCAGACTCTGATCTCTCCTTTTTTTACTATCCCGGATCGGTAGGACATTGTCGTCCCGGACGGGTATCCCTTTCAACCCATCAAGATGAAGTTCATCACAAAGGTGAGTCATCGTCCCGGGAATCTCCCTCTTTTGCCGGCTTGGAGTTCCTGATCGAGCCCTATTCCCCCTCGTGCAATCAAAAGGTCTATCATCCGAATGTTTCCTCGCAATCCGGCGCCATCTGCCTCGACATCCTCAAGGACCAATGGACGCCGATCCTCACGTTGAAGTCGACGCTGATGTCTCTCCGGTCGCTCCTCTGCTCGCCGGAGCCAAACGACCCTCAGGACGCCGAGGTGGCCAAGCACTACCTTAGCGACCGGGCCGACTTTGAGAGGACGGCGAGGTACTGGACGGAGATCTACGCCAACGGCAGCGAGAGCGCGAGACCTCCGAACGCAGACGACGACGCCGCCGCTTTGGCAAGGCGGAAGAAAGGCGTCAAGGAGGACCCAGCTCTTGTGGCAGGGTTAAAGCTCGAGCACGTCGAGCAGTTTGTCAACATGGTGAGAGAGAGAGTCTTCCCGCCGCCGTCCTCTTCAACCCCTGGAAGGAGGGAAGAAAGGAAGGGGAAAGAAAGGAAAGGGAAAGAAAGGAAGGGGAAAGAAAGGAAGGGGAAAGAAGGGAAGAAGGGCGCTGATCCTCTTTCGTTTAACCCTTTTTGGATGGATGGGGGGATCGGGATCCTCGATTCGTGGAACGTTCACAAAGGGGTTCGAGAGGAACGCTGTCATCGATGTCCTCAAGAGGCTCAATTACCGAGGAGCGAAGTGAGTGCGAAGGATGGTGGGCTGGTTCCCGTTCAAGTTTTGCAAAGGGGAAGGCCACTTTGTAATGGCGCACCCTTGCCTGCACGGTGTTTCAAAGTAGCTCACATGGTCCTCGCTCCCTCCGACCACCTGACTTCCTACGATTCACCCACGTCCACACACATGCCCGCGTCACGCCTCCTTCGAACCACGATCCAGCGTCCGCAACGTCACGGACGACCGGGTGGTCAACGAGCTGCTTGGAATTTGACGCCGGCTCGACCCGAACTCCCGTGCATACATCCCTGCGATCTGACACTCGTCCCCCCTTTTGTCTTCGCCCTTTCCTTCGAGATGCTTCCCCAGCTGACATCCCTCTAGAGAAGCTGGATCCGCTCTTCTACTTTTTAAAGCGTGTGAGACATGATCCGGGGGGGCCATCCTCGCACATTCCCCCTTTCCCCTCCCCCCTAGGCATAGCATCATCATCCCTCACCCTTCCCCGACAGCATCCCCCCCGCGACCAAACCGACGGACAAAGCACCGTTCAAGAATCCTGCTTGACGATCCAACTCCTTACAACTTTCAACCGTGCGGGGCATACATCAGGAGGATTTGTTCTTGTTTGCAGATTTCCTTGTCTGGCAGACGATTCTGTTGGGCCAGACTCCCTCTCTCTCTCTCTCTCTCTCTCTCTCTCTTTCTCTCACACACACCGTCTCTCGCCACCCTTTTTTTCGGTTGTTTAGTGGAGGTCGTGAAGTGGTTCGTGCGTGCCAAGTCGGTGGAGGAATAGGAGTTCAGGGAGGAAAGTGATCGGAGCTGCAGCATCCCCTCCCCCGATCCCAGCCATGACGCAGGATTTGCCACGTGAGTGTGTTACTTTGCAGCACGTAGTTTCCGATAAGGGAGAGATGGTGATGTATGGCCCCCATCTTTCTCCCCCATGAACCAAGATCAGAGACCACTGCCCCCATCCCAAACCTCGCCTGTCAAGTTTGGGAGGAGTGTTGGTTCGGGAGAGTCCAAACTCGAAAGGGCGAGATACACTCTGCCTTTCATCCGAGACTGTCTTGGCGTGATGGGTTTGTTTACCATCGTGGAGTCGCGTTTGCGTCGTTCGTTTGTGGAGTCGCAAGGATGAGGAAAGGAGAGAAGGGACAGTCACACATACACATGCATGCGGTGAGTGAAGTGTGTGAGAGAGAGAGAGCCCTTTTGTGGAGAAGCAAGGGAAAGTTGGCAACACAAACACCCAAAGGAAAGGGAGAGGAGGGTTGAGTGAGACAGGAGTTCCCAACCACAGGTCCCGCGCCCCATCTCCAACGAGCAACCGCCTCCTTCTCCTCCTCCTCCTCCTCCTCCTCCTCCTCATCATCATCCTCGCCTCCTCTCCCCTAGCATTCCAACATCCTCCTGTCTAGTATCACCAACCCACCTCTCTTTTCCTGCCCCTCCCTCTCCCTCTTCCACTCAGCCGCTTTGAGGAACCACTCCCGAGCTCCGTCACCCCAGCCAGCATCGTCATAGCACTTCCCTCCATCCTCCAACCCCCCCCCCCCCCCCTTCCCCCCCTGCAAAACGAATCGTCTCACGCTTTAATGACCTCCGTCTCAGCCACCACCCCGTCGACCTCAAACAGCAACCTCCCTTCTTCCTCCTACCCCAATGGTATCAGCAGACCTTCTTACCCTAGCTCGAACGGTCCAGCTTCTCCCACCCGCTCCTACGACTTTGAGGACCCTTGGAACACATCCTCGGTCAAGGAAGCTCTAGGTAGGATCCAGCATGGTGGTGCGCCTTCAGCAAGGACAGGTGGGGGTGATATGAACAACAATCAAGTCAGGATCCGAGCCGGATTCGACTCGAGGCCCATCACCTGGGGAGGGCAGGGGTCTGGCCTTGTTCCCCGCGTTGCGGGTCAGGCACATTCGAGGACCAACAGCAACGCCACCCAAGCTGGCGGCGGTGAACTGCCTCCATCCATCTATCGAACCGCCTGGGAGGTCGCGTCCTCCTCCTCCTCCTCCTCCACTTTCATCGACCAAGCCGATCCTCGGGTCGGTAGCGATGATGGCGCCGCCGCCGTCGCCATATCTGCCGAGACCGAGATCTCGCTGGGACAGCTTCACAGAGTCTTGACCGTCGCCGGTGGCCTCGGCGCTGGTAATTCCGAAAAGGTGAGGAGGCTCTGTCTGCGTGTGTGTGTGTGTGTGTAGCCCTTGTGATGGCGAGGTTGGCATTTTGGGATCTCTTACGAGAAGGGGCTTTTTTCCATCGTGCTCTCCCTCCCTTCTAGATCATCAACCTTAGTTGCAGTAGACCCAAGTGCTCAAGGTCAGAGTTTTATTTGGCCATGGCACTTTTGGCTCAGTGTCAGGCTGGGAAAGGTGAGCTTGTGATGCTCTGGAGCCTCCTGAATGGTGATGGCGAATGACCGAAGAGTGGACCGGCAACTGATTCGTGGCATCGCCATCCTCTCTGGGGTTTGCCCAACCCTTAAGGATTCGATATCAAGAAGGCGAGCGAGCAGATCGAGGATCCCGAGTCGCCTGGTCCTAGGTTGGACCTTTCCGAGCTCTCCTCGAGCCCCTCCAACATACACACCTTCCCGCCACCAGCGACCACGTACAGCACGAGGCCGCCAGGACTGAACCGAGAAATGTCGGATCCTTGGTACTCTTCCTCGTCCGGCGACTCGAATGGGATCGGGGCTCAAAGCAGCTCGGCAGGTCCTTCCGATGGCCTTCCGAACGCGGGTCCAGGTGGGGGGATCAGTGCAGCCTTCAAGGGGCTTGGATCAAGGCCGCTCTCGCCTACCGTCGCCGAGAGGAGCAGGTTGGTGGGTGGGTTGGGCGCCGCAGGGTACCGGGGCAGCTTTATTGAGGAAGGCGAGGAAGAGGCCGGCTTCATCTCGGCGCCGGGCCTAGGCTCTTCGCGCTTCCTCGACGGGCCGGCCACGCTGGGTCAACCCTCAACGGCCTCAAGGATGAGGTCCATGCAGACCGCGTCGTACCTGCCAGACGGAGGAGAGGGCCTCAGCATCGGTGCTGCGGACGATCCCGCGGCCACCTTGCCGGTCGACCAGGTGTCGGTGCGCCTGAGGGCCGAGTTGGAGGGGTTCATCATCAAGCATAACGTCTACGTCGTCTCATCGAGGATACGAGCCAGCTCGGTCGTGAGGAGGTACAGCGATTGGGTCTGGCTCGCCGAATGCCTCGTCAAGCGCTACCCTTTCCGATGCCTGCCCGTCCTGCCGCCCAAGAGGCTGTCCAGTGGGTATAACAACATCCCCGTCGGATCGCTTAGAGTCTCTTTCACTGCTCGGGTCTCTACTGAACCACGACAAACTTGACCCCTATCTCTTCCCTTCATGCATCGATTATTTATTTATTTATTTTAAAAAAAAAAAAAGTTCCCGTCGCTGGAAAGCACCTCTCCGCTGACGACCACTTCGTCGAGAGGAGGAGGCGAGGTTTGGAGAGGTACTTGAAAGCGCTCAGGTGAGCAGCGGGGCGACACCTACGTTTTTTTTTCATACAGAATGTGTGGAGAATAAGCTGACCTTGTGGGCGGGCGTGTTTGGTGATAGCTGCCACCCTGTTCTGAGCAAGGACAAGCTTGTTGAGGTTTTCTTTACTGAAAAGCAGGTGAGTAGAATCTGGTACCAGGGGAGGGCGGTTGTTTACGCCGTTCAAGCTCCTGTGCGCTCATCACCCTTCGCACCCGTGATTCGTGGCGATATGCAGGCCCTCTCCGATTGGCGTCAATCTGCGCCGCCCCTGTACCTGGATGAGGAGGGCATGACAAAGGTGCTGGACGAGGTCGAGCAGATGAGCATTCCGGAGGACCTGGATGCCAAGCTGCTCCAGCAGAGGAAGGCGGTGCCGGAGCTGGTCGAGAGATGGTCCGGGATCGTGGCGCTGTTCGAGAGGATGGTCAAGAGGAACGACGCAGCGGCGGCAGACTACTCGAGACTCAACTTCAGCCTCCTCTCGCTCGTTGAGAGTTCGAGCAAGAGGTGGAGGCCGGAGAGCGACCGGAGGATGGTCACCGAGGAGGTTCTCGGCAGGCTCGCCGAGTGCTCGCAGGAGCACGCCGACCTGATCAGCGCTCGGGTGAGTGGTTGGCGCGCGCTCTGTGGTCCCAGATTCCGTGGCGCCTCTAACCACACCGTCTCTCATCCTATAACCACCGACAGGCGAGCGCTGCATCCATCACGACGCTGGAGAACCTCAAGGTGAGCTTGCAGCGTCTTTTGAGGAAATCGCCATGACTCGCGGGCTGACATTTAGCACACACAAACACACACACACTTTTCCTCTGTTGGAACCAAAGTACCAACGAGACCTAATCCTCTCCTTCCGAGACCTGCTGATCAGGCTCGACAGACTCCTTCCGGACAATGTGGACGGGCTCAAGAGGAGGATCGAGCTGAGCACCAAGAGGGCCACGACGGTGAGGAGGGAGGAGAGACCCAACTGGGAGGCCGAGTACGAGAAGCTGATCGCCTCGATCGGCGCCGACACTTCGCAGGTGGAGAAGCTGACCAACCGGAGGGTGCACGCGAAAAAGTGCTGCTGGGACGAGATGGTGTGGTTCTTCTGGAGGTACCGAGAGGTGGAGTCGGTGTGCAAAGCTTGGGTCAAGAGCCAGGCTTCGGAGAGCCTCGAGGTCTCAAGGAAGTGGGAGGTGCTTGACCTCAAGCTCGACAGCTTTCACTGACGTTCGGTACCCCTCCTGCTTGGTTCATTCCCTGTCGTCCCCTACGGCCCTGTATGTCTACGTCATGTCGTTTCCCTTTGCCTCGGCTTGTGAATTGCGTCCTTCAACGATGGGGATTTTGGGTAGATCGGACCCTACTCTCGGCTTGTGATGGCTCTCTTCTCGTTGCTGTGGGCACGTGCGTTGATGGTGGCCCAAAAATAAAAAGTGAGGTTCCGCTTTTCGCTTCTTCCTCCACTTGCCCATTTTTTTTTCTTTCTACATCTTATTTTTCCTTCTGGCAGCACGCATCCGATTGCTCTTCCTCCTTGACCCTACCTTGCCTTCCCCGGACCACCAACTTTTCTTGTTCGCATTCGCTTCGCGCCAAGAGGAAAGCCGGAAGAAGGACAGTTTGGGGAGACCAAGAAAGGTAGGGAGAGTAAGGGGTGTCGGAAAGGGGGTTATTTCTGGTGGGGGAACCATGTCGGAGAAACCACCTTTCCACATGCCGGGTCACTGGTGGGACCCGGAGAGGAAGAGGTTCTTCAAATCGGAGACCAGAGGTGGTGGTGGTGGTGGTGGTGGTGGTGGTGAAGGTGGGGGCAGTAGGAAGGTTCCCAAAAGGAGGAGTCAAACCGAAGTCGAGGGAAGAGGGAAGAGGAGAGAGGAGGAGGTGGTGGTGGTGGAGGAGGATGACCGTCACCTGTTTCTGAATCTCTTCAAGGCTCGAGGGAGGCCAACCCTCTCGAATGCTGAGGGTTTTGTTAGGAGGTTTCAGAGGTGAGAGGATCTCTCTCGGTTTCGATGAGCTTGTTCCCCCCCCCCCCCCCCAAAGCACACCCTGGAAAAATAACTCTCTCTTGTCCACCTTCAACCTTTCTGTCTCCCCCCCCCCCCCCCCTTTTCCCCCTCTTTGCGATGAACCCCTCCTATCTCTGATGAACCTCGTCTCCAACCCATTCCCCCCAGAGGATTGATCAAGGACTCGATGGAAAGGATGAGGCTCGTGGACAAGATTCCCATCATTCATGCGGGACTCTTGGAACGGAGGGGGAAGGAGGAGGAAGAGGAGGTTTACATTGTCAAGATGATGGTGAGATCTTACCCTTCCCCTCCCTCCAACCCATCCGCGGAAAGTGGACCCCGAAGAGAGAGAGGGGGTGTTGAACCAAAAAATCAAATTCAAAATCGATTCTTCGTGAAATCCCCACGCTGGGCGGAG
The DNA here is from genome assembly GCA_003144235.1 of Violaceomyces palustris. Classification (NCBI taxonomy): domain Eukaryota; kingdom Fungi; phylum Basidiomycota; class Ustilaginomycetes; order Violaceomycetales; family Violaceomycetaceae; genus Violaceomyces; species Violaceomyces palustris. The sequence continues at coordinate 16,527 of KZ819870.1, read as the reverse complement.
TCCAGTTCCATAGGAAAGAGGGGACTCACCTGGTCGGCCTTTCGGATGGAAGCGTCTGGTCATTGGATCTAGCCAGGAGGATCGTCTTGAAGCGAATCTCGCCGCTTTGCAGCTTCAACCACGCCAAGGTGGATTTGCTGGATCGGGACGGTTCGGCCTTGTGAGTTCGGTCTTGGTCGAAATGAACGTTGGATAGGAAATCCACTGCAGAGGGAGGGGGGGGGGGGACACGGTCTTAACACGATCGAAATATTTCTCCCTCTCTCCCTCTCCCTCTCTCTCTCTCTCTCTCTCTCTCTTTTCCAAGTATCACGGAGCCTTGGCGCCAAGGAGGAGCAGGTTACTGGAGGACGGGAGCAGGCGGTCCGAGAAGTGTCGAAGTTCCCCGGGGAGGCGACATCTTTTGCTGCTCGTTCCTTCTTGGACATGGAGATTCGGATCGGCGAGGTGAGATCGGTGGGTGTGTCAGTGACGTCTTCGTCTCCATGGGCGTGGGTCCATCTGCGATCGTGTGGGAAGCGTCACCGACCGAAGATGGACAGGATCAGCAGCAGCGCTGGAAAGGAGTCCGACTACCGAGCGATGTCATGGCAGTAGAGTTGGCTTCCAAGGAGGTGAGTTTACCCCCAATCCCCCCCCCCCCCCCACAAGTTCCCTTCCGATCCCATACTGATGGAAGATGGATTCGATCCTCAGCTCTTGTTTTGCGGGACGAGGTCCGGTCAGGTCTGGGCGACCCAGCTGAGCAAGCTCGATGTGAGACTTGGAACGCCGACACGCCAGATGTCCGCCTGGCCTTGGTGCAGCAAAGTCTCCCGATGCGTGTCGGCGCACGAGTCCAACGGGACGAGAGGGTCGGTGACCAACATCGAGACGGTCCAAGACGGTCGCGAGGTTCTCGTCGCTTGGACGAGCGGGCAGGTGAGTTTCACTATCGAAAGGAGGGGGAAAAAGTTCTCGACATCAGACTGAAGCTTCCGAACGCTGTTGGTGCGTGTGTACGTATTCGGGTTGGGTGTTTCACTCCTTTGATGACAACCGCCACACCACTACAAGATCATGCTCTTCAAACTCGAGGGTTTCGAGAGGGTCCGAGAGTTTCAAGGCCACAGCAACTCCTTTCATCAAGGGTTGGTGAGTTTGCTCTGTTTTCTTTTCTCCGTTTTCTCTAGACAAGAGGGAAGGAACTGTGATTGGGGCTTGTAACGTTTGCTCGGACCTTCTGACCCTTTTCTACTGTTTCCTTTCTCTCTTTGTTTCCTTTTTTTCGGTACGACTCATCACAACGTTTTCCACATGCCGCGGGGGAAACCGGAACGTTGAACGACCAATGTCAAAACGGGAATCGGGGGTAAATAACAGGGTTTCTGCGTCGAAAGGAGGTACGGGATCTTTGCGGCTGCCGGGGAGGATCATCGGATCAGGGTATGGAACCTGGACGATCCTCTGCCGATCAACCGAAACTCTTCCGAGACTCGCGAGAGGGGCGGGCTCTCCTCGTACGAGTTCCGAGGCAAGGTCACGTCGCTCAGCTTTTCACCGAGGAAGGCGAGGATCGAGGAACCAGGACGAGGTGGAGGGGAGGAGGGGGAAGGGGATGGATCCATGGATGGATTGCCTGCGCTTCACGTTGGGGTTGGCAGGGTGTTGCACGTCTTTGAATGAAGGAAGTCCAAAGGGGAGGTGAGGAATCATCGGGTTGAGAGTGTTGGACCCGATGGCGATTCAACCCGATGAGGTTCAGAGTGGCGAAGTGGAATGGGAGGTTCGGCCGAAGTGTTCATAAAATACTATCACGTGATTCATCTCTTTATTGTGAGCAGAAGGATGTAACGATTGTCGAATTTTCACTTTTTTTTCAACTCGTCACCGATCTGGATTCGAGAGAGAGAGAGGGGGGGGGGGGGGGGGGAGGAAAGGTGGATAGGTACGATGGAGACAGTCCAGTCTAGAGAGAGAGAGAGAGCATGTGGTTGAGTGGATCGCTTCCCCTTCCCTCCCCTCTCCTATCTTCACCTCAACGTCAAGACCATCCTCCTCCATCGAAATGTCTGCTAACAAGGGTGCTACTACCGGTGCTGGTGAGTATTTCTGTCGAGATTTATTACGTCAAGGTGGCGGAATACGGGATACTAGGAATGGTAGTTGGGGGGACGTCGTACGAGGGTCGGATCCAGGTTTAGCTTGGGCAGAGGTCTATCCATGGTGGAACGTACAAGTCGGATCAAGTGCGATCGCGGGTGGAGATTTGAGTGGATTGTGTGGGAAGAGGAGGGACGACGGGCAAGAGGAGGAGCCTTGGAATCAGCTTCATGCTCCTCCCGTCTACACGTTGGTGGGCATATACGGAGGCGGGAAAAGGGGGACCGGGGCTGGGACGGAAGAGGCATGGTATCTGAAACTCGGATCAAGGCTCACAAGTATCATCTTCTTGTCTACCTTCCTTTCGTCACCATAGCCACCGCCAAGGCCACCGCGGCCAAGAAGGCTGCCCTCAAGGGCACCTCCGGCACCAAGGTCCGCAAGGTCAGGACCTCGGTCTCCTTCCACAGGCCAAAGACCCTCCGTCTCGCCCGTGCCCCAAGGTACCCAAGGAAGTCGATCCCACACGCTCCTCGCATGGATGCCTACAAGACCATCCTTTACCCACTCAACACCGAGTCGGCCATGAAGAAGATCGAGGAGATCAACACCCTTGTCTTCATCGTCGCCCGCTCCGCCAACAAGCGCCAGATCAAGGCGGCTGTCAAGAAGCTCTACGACGTTGAGGCCGCCAAGGTCAACACCCTCATCCGACCGGACGGAAAGAAGAAGGCCTTCATCCGTCTCACCCCAGACCAGGACGCCCTCGACGTCTCCAACCGCATTGGATTCCTCTAAATCCTTTCGCCACGCCCACCACCCCATCTGTGAAGGGTCAGGATCGATGGCTGGTCGATCTTGTTTGATACATGTATGATAATATGCAAGGAGGGGAAAGAGGGGGAAGGGGAGAGACGAGCGTGACTTGCGTGCCCTCCTTCTTGGAAGGTGTCACACATGGCTCTCCAATCTCTTTCTTTTTTCCACTTCGCCTCCTTTGTGCTTACCTCTATCCGTAGCCCAACGGCCATGGATAGAGAGGCGCACTCCTCAAAACGATTTCTTCTGCAATCGACCCATGACCACAGAGCTTTAGAAAGTCTCGACTTGGCGGGGTTCCGATAAGCTCAAGAAGAAGAAGAGGGAGGAGGAGATCTTATTTTAGGATTAAGGCCCCCGAGGAAAATCGAGATCACTACCGAGAGGATCAGGATCATGGAAGGTTTCCTCCGGAAGGGGTCAGGTCACCGGGATCGTTCCCCCACAGGGCAGCACCGTTGCTGCTCCATCGGGGATGGTTTGGTAGGCTATGCACTTTCTATCTCCCCTCCCCCCTCGCCCATGTCAGTTGTCTTCACAAGGACTGCCTCCCGCCTCGTTATCACCATTGCTTGGTGCGCTAACTTGGTTTGGGATTGGGAGCTTGTTTGGCACCTGGTCAGGATGCTCGGCCGGGGTGAAGGAGTTCAGACAGTCTTAGTCTCCATTCAAAAGATCTTTGGGTGCCTTTTCCTTCCCAGGCTCCTTCCTTCCACCCTAGCTCTTCCCTCCTTCCCCAAAGGTCTTTGGCCCTGGCTGGATTCCCTTCTACTCGTTTGGGAGAAACCTTCTTTCCTTCCCCACTTGGATCCCTGGCACTTTGTCGTCCCACCCTCCTTATCCCTCCATGAGATCCTTCACATTCATCTCCCTCATCTTGTGGGGGGGGGTGGCGCGATCGATTTGGGAGGGGGCAGAGATGGGAAGCAAACTCCCCGGAGAGTCTTCTGGGAGAGGAAGAGGGTTCATGAATCCCTTAGCAGACGAGAAGAGGGGGATATTAAGTCTGCCAGGATCGAAGGGTCGGATGGCTTGGGTGGGGTATCCCCCCTTTCGAGGGTCTCGATCGGATCACGAAGGGGGTCTTGGTCTTCCTCCCTCTTCAGAGCTCATCCCCTGACCGTCCATGGTTGGTCTCGTGTGTGTTTGTCTGCGTGTGTGTGCGATCTCCGCCTCTTGTGTGATTCTAAACCATGCCAAGGTGAGTCGTTCCCAACCCTACGGTCGTCCTCAGTTCTCCGTACTCGGTCTGTCAAAAAACTTGAGTAATGTAAGCCCATCGATCGAAAGGATGAATCGAACTCTGAATGAAAATGAAATGAAAAAGATCCGTCGCGTTCCGATTCGTGCGTGGCCTCCCTGTCGGCGAAACGGATCCACAGAGCGTGGGAGAGGGAGATGGTTGCGATCGTCCCAAGTTACAAGGTACAGAGAGCTAGTGGGACAATTTTTTTCTTTCTTCACTCGTTCAAAATTCGTAAGAGACGTGCGAGAGTTGGGAAAAGGGGTTCTACGCGCCGACAAAGGGGGGGGATATCAGAATGTACATGGGGAGAGACAGACCAAGGGGGAGAGGATAGAGCGACGACTCGCGTAGGGGAGGGGGAGAGGCGGCCCCTCCCGCCTCACTCCCATCCTTGGACGACTTCGACTTTGCGCCTGACTTGGCAGACGTTCTCCGAGGTGGATTGGAAGAATCGGATGGCGTCGTTGGCCGACTTCTCCTTCTTCTCGGCTGCCTCGACGGCGTTCCTCCTGGTGGCGATGGCGACCCTGAACCTCTCCTGGAGGTCCCAGTTGCTCATCCTGAGGATCTTTCTCGTCTCCCTCGCCATCCTGGCCGAGTGGGTGGTTGAGAAGTCGCTCTGTGGTGGTGGTGGGGAGGAGCGAGAAGAAGCCGGATCGACCTCGAGTTCCCTCTTGGTGGTGAAGGTCTTGGGTTGAGGAGCCCAGCTGGAGGTGAGCGACGACGTGAGGCTCCTTCCGACGTTCCTGGGAACCGAGTTGGGAAGGTCGTAGACAAAGTAGACGATCAGCCCGGTCGAGACGAGGGCGAAAGCCGGTCCTGCCCACCTCCTCGCCGTAGGGTTTCCGATCAGGTCCGAGAGGCGTACGATGGTCTCGATGGCCGTCTTTGCCCCGAAGGTCTTGCCTCCCACCAACGTCAGAGCTCCCAATCCCAGAGAAAGGCTGCTGACCAGGCTCATCTCTTCCTCGCTCTCCGAGCTGCCAGCCGTAAGGCTCTTTCCTCCAACGCCCTTGCCCTTCTCGGTCGCAGAGGAGCCACCGGTGACGATGGACAAGTGGTGAAGCGCGTCGAAGAGGTCGCTGACTTTGACCTCAAACATCTCGTCCCGAATTCCAAGACCGGAGACACCCGCGGCTCTCCTCTTGGCGAACATGGCTTCCGGTAAAAATATCCTCTGGCTCTTGGCCACGTCGTCAGGCAGGTGAGACTCGCCCATCTCCTTGATCCTCCTCTCTGCCGACTGCGTCGTCGCCCGCGTCGTGTCCTCAGCGTCGCAGACAGCCTTGTCCAGACTCTCGAGCAGCGTCCTCCTCACCTCGTAGGCATAGTTCCACACGTCCAAAAGCCCCGGGTACGGCGGAAGTGAAAAGCCATCCACGGCCGGCTTTCCCTTACCGATCCTCTCCACGGCAATGTCGAGCTTCCTCTGCGCCTCCTGCATGATCGCCGTCACGACCTCGTCCTCTTCGCCTTCGAAAAGGCTCTCCAACTGTTGTCTCTTGGTCTGGCACTTGGCAAGATCCGGTCGAGCGACAGCGAGCTTTTCCTTGGCCTGGTCTAGCTCGACCTGGGCTACCTGCGCGTTGGTCTTGGCAAGGAAAGCGATGTCCGAGAGGAGTCGGATGAGGTAGGTCTGGGCTGGCAGGAGCTTGGACTTGGACCTCTTCAGCAGCACAAAGTCCCTTAACGCGGCCTCTAGCCGGGCAAAGGCCCTGAGACTATCGGCGTTCTTTAACGCGGCAACCGCCGCCTTGTCCTCCTCCTCCTCCTTCTTGGCCTTGTCCTCTTCCGGTACGCCTCCGACCTTCATGCTGACCTCCTCCATCCGAGTCTCCGGCAGCGACGACAGGTCCTCGCCTTCGTCTTGACCGAACACGACGCTCGAGTCGACAAAGTGGACGAGATCCTCGGCATCCTCGTACGTCCTCGGTGAGAGTTGTCGGATCTGGTCGAGCACCAGCTTGCGGCACTTTTCCTTGTTCTTGATAGAGTCGTACTTGTTGACGACGATGAAGACGTAGGCCTTGTCGTTGGAAGCGTTCCAGAGGAACTCCTTGGCACTCAGTGTGAAGTGGTTTTCGGCGCTGACGACAAAGACCACCACGTCGATCTCCTCCTGCCTGGCGAAGAGGGCTGTGGTCTTGAGGCTGTCACGGTTGAGTCCCGGAGCATCGATCAGGGCGATGTCGACGACACCATTCTTCAAGAGGCTCTGTTGGGTGCCACGGGTGTCGTGCGTGTAGCATTTGAGGATGGGGGCATCTTCAGGGCTGAACTCCTCAGCCTCCTCGACAATCCTCTCGATCTCGGAGACCTTGTGGCGAATGAAGGTAGATTCGTTCTTTGGATCGTATGCGACGCCCTTTTTGAGCATGTGAACCTCTTCGACGTCGTTGTTGGCCTCGGTGGCATCGATGACTTCGCAGAAGACGGTGGTGCATGGTTGCTGGTCGGTTGGCATGAGCTGACGGCGGAGGAGCGCGTTGACAAAGGTCGATTTGCCGGCGTTGAGGTCACCTGTGATGAGAACCTTTGACTGGGTGTCGCTGATCCTCTGCTTTAGCTTCTCGAGGTGCCTGGCCGACTGCTCCATCCTGCTGTCGAGCAGCTGCGCCACTGACGACTTTTCCAGCGATTGGACCAACTGGTGCGAGTTGTTGCTCGCCGCGCCGAGCTTGAGGTCCAACTTCAACACAGACATGTCGGCACCCTCATCCTCCTGGTATCGTCCAAAGGTGGTGTTGGACCTTACGGGCAACTTCCTCTCCGGGGTGTTGGGCACGCTAGCGGAAGCGCCTTGGGTCGTGTTGCATCTCTGCAGGGACGGATGGGAAGGTCGAGTGGGCGATCCGTGCTGTGAATCGAACTGAGCAGCGCTCTCCTCAAAGCTTTGACCGGGGAGAGTGGATTGACTCCTCCTGATGGCAAAGGTGGCCGGACTGGCAGGCTTGCTCTCGAGCTGAGGGTAGTGGACAATCCATCGGTTGCTACTGAACTCTCTGAGGTCGGATAGGATCTGGGTTGAGCGATCTATGCCTTCGAGAAGCTTTTGCTTGCTCTGCTCGTACAGGATCTGATGCTGCTCTAGTTGCTGGTTGGCGTCAAGCTGAGATTTGGGCTTGGCTGCGGGGGCTCTGGTGTAGAAGGAGGTCACCTTTTGAGTTGGAGTGACGGGTGAGGTTGGGGTGTTGACATCACCATCGCACTGCTTGGAGCGATCGTGACTGCCCCTGGTTTTGACAGGGGTGGCGTACTGCTGGGACGACATCGGTTCGGATGATGGGGGTGTTCTACCCCTTTGCAGGGAGAGGGTGAAGGAAGTGGGGGAACCGAGTCGATGATCGATTCGCGTTGGGTTTCTCTGAAGAGTCGTTACTTTAAAAGTGAGGGCTTAGGTTCCGGGTAGAGAGATGGGCTAAGGGGGGTATCTCGTCGTCGAGTAAGGTAGATGTGACAACAGTGGAGGTAGCGGCGGTGGTGAGAGCGAGTCCAAGTGGCTGACCGTGGATGGCGACGAGCGTGTGGCGGCGACGTTAAAAATTTTTTGGAGATGGTAAGGAAAGTGGATTAAAAAAGGTTTAGCATTTCGATCCGTTGGACGATCAGTAGTCCCTCTCCTTGATCCCCGATTCACTCGCGCGAGATGCTTCAAAGCAGTGAGGGAAGGAGGAAAGAAAGTGAAGGAAAGGGAAAGAAAAGAAAATACGCGCGAAAGGATCTAATAGCTTACATTAGCTAAAGAAGAAGATGAGGATTACAAAGATTTCCTTTTTTGGACTCCGTCTCGTTTCCGTCCCTATTCTATCCGAACGGGATCATCTCAGGTAGAAACATCTACGTGAATACTAAGCTGGATCGCCACTTTAAAGGCCGATGGCTTGGATCGTACTCCTTGCTTCCTACCAGCGTAACGTAATCGAATCCCAACCAAAAACGACCCCCCAACTTTACACAACGTGCATCCCATGCGATCGGACCCTTGGGAACTTGGTTGTTCCTCCCAGTGTTTCTTGCCTCTGCACAAGTTCGAATCTGAACCAAGGTCGTAGCTTGGCTGGGATGCCATTGGGCTCGACCGTAAAACACTGAATGCATCTTCACCACCAGAGAACTGAGGGCAAGGTAATCAAAACATCACCATCGTCAGATCAGAGTGCCAAGAGGCAAGGAGAGGGAGGAATTGCCGAAGGAGAGCAACGTCCTGACGCGCATACAGCTCTTGTCGGAACCCTGTCAGACGAGAGCGTCGATTCCTTCCAGTAATTTTTCTTCATTTGTAGACATCAACTCGGAACGAAGGTAAACGACAAAAGGCGTTGGAGGGATTTGAGTTTGGGAAGAGGGACGCTTGAAATTTGTGAGGGGATTTGAATCGGATGAGAGGCATGTAGGGGTGAGGAGGAGTGGAACAAGGATGGAGAGCGAAAGAAGAACAAAAGGAAGAAAAACCTCCTCTGAGCATGATGCGGAAACTCGAGGTAGAAGTGTTGGTTGCTGGTTTGCTGCCGACGACTCGCGCACCCTATCGCTTCCACAACATCGGGCGCCCAGAGACCTTGATAGATAGTGGCGACCTCAGGACGGGAGCCATCGTCCACAGCAAAGTCCTAGCTTGTTCGTCCGCTTCCTTCGGTCCAGGCAGTTGCTCGCTGATCCAGCTCCAGGGCAATGACGCCAATGATTGTTTACTTGAGGAAGCACTGTAACAGGGTCGATCGATGGTGAGGGAAGTTTCATTAGTGACCCGCCTCTCCACTCCGAGGTACGCCAAAATGCGATTTCCCGCTTCCTCCTCGATGGCTCCTATCCCATGCTTTCATTAATACACCTATTTATCCATTTTTGAAGAGAAAGAAAAAAACTCACGCCAAGAGGGTCGTCTTGGGACCTGGTGTTGAGGATGAGGGCAACGATGAGACCGTACAGACCCAAGACCTCGGCGAAAATGAGGATGAGGATCTTTTCGAGAGTTGGCGCGGGGGCCCACGGAGGGACAAAAGAGGCGAAGGAGTCAGTTAATGTCGGCGGTTCTCGCAATGTCAATTCAAGCCAAGGTCTTCCATTCCCTTCCTTCAGCCCGCTCCCAGACACACGAGGGAGGGTTTATGCGCAACTCACCATACCGATGAAGAGCCTTGGCTGTTGCGCGGTACCCCTGACACCGGCGTCACCTACGATTCCGATGGCGAAACCGGCGGCAAGACCGGCAAGACCTACGGAGAGACCAGCACCAAGCTGGATGAAACCCGCGTACAAAGACATGGGGGTCTTGACTGTTTTAAGGTCATTCAAAAAAGAGAGTGTGTGCGAGCAAGAGGGGAATAACCATCAGCTATTGATCCAGGCAGAGGAAGAACGTCGAACGAAGAGCCTCAAGAGAACCACTTACTGTCACCGGAGATGAGGACCGAGACTACGAGACCGTAAATCTGCGTTGGCATTGTGATGCAGGCAATTCAAGAATCAGGAGCGGGTGATTGGCTTCAGTTGACGGGGCCCATGTCATGGTCGCTGTCTCCTTTCCTTGATCGAAACGCTTCCATCGCTGTTGCTTATCTCATTCTGCCCTTCATCACCCTCTTTCCACCAAAGGAAACCCTAACTTTTCGTTGCCTCCATAGTTGAGGCTGAGTTGCACCTCGGCCCTAACAAAGAATAAGCAGCTTGATCCGATGAATGTTGAAGGCCACCAACTCCCTCCCACTTTCCTGCAGGCTCCTTCACTTCTTTGAAAGCTGGGATCAAAGTTACTCACGGCAATGATACCAGCCATAATGACGGGAACAATGCACTGGACCAAGAGATCCGGACGGAGGACACCCATAGCGGAAATACCGACACCAGACTTGGAAGTACCGTAACTAGCACCAAGGCAGGTGAAGACGATAGCAGCGGTGCAGCCCTGGAGGTCGGAACGGGGTATTGAATGGCGAAAGGAGGTGGGTTGGGATTCATGGTCAGCCAACGGATGGATGAGGGGGATGGTATGCGTGTGTGTGATGGAAAGGGAAGCAAAGACGAAGACTTACCATCGCACCTATAAATTCGATTCAGCGTTGAATGCAAGCGTGTACAGGGAACCCCAAGAGGCGAATGGTGTCAGTAAGGGATTCAGCTTGCTCCATGGTGGCTTATTTTTTGATACCATAGATAGGAGTAAAGGACGCAAGTAGGGGAGGAGAAGAGGAGGGGAGAGAGAGGGAGGGAGGAAGGGAGGGCACTCCATACGAACCAAAGAAAGGGGCGTATACCGGGCAAAGCTCGGTGTTGATGTCGGCGGCGGACATTGTGAATCAGTGAAGGAGGAAAAGAAGAGGAGACTGGAGAGGGGAAGGTCTTGGAACGAGAGTGGACGAAAGGAGAATCAGGGGGGGGGGGGGGGGGGGGGGGGAGGAGGCTGTCGTTGATGACGAGATGATGGTAGGGAGGTAGTTGGGTTCGTGTAGGTAACTGTGGATGGTGACGAGATGGACTACCCCCTTCCCCTCTCCCCTCCTCTGAGTGCGATGAGTGAGAGGGTGTGTGTGTGTGCGCGTGTGTGGCTCCAGGGCCTGAAAGCAAATCATAACCACTCAAAGAAGAGGGCTTGGCTTGAGCGGAGGAGGATGAACCCATCGCCTTCCCCCCCTTTGGGATTTCTTTTTCCCTCCTCTCCCTCTCTTCCTCTCCCCGTCCGTTTCTTGGGACCGTGCGCGCCTCCTTACCCCGATCCTTCGATCACCAGCCCCAAACCCTACGAACAACTCTCGCACGGGTCTTGAACCCAACACCACCTGGGACGTTTGTCGACTCGATCCGAATCCCATTCACTCAAACGCTCCTTTCTTATTTTCTTTCTTTTTTTTTGTTAACTAGCGGGTAGAAGTGGAATGGCGCCAGGCCAGACCTTTTGGATAGGAAGGAAGACAGGGAGACAGATTCAGACAGTCGACGTGCCGGGCGAAAAGACATGAAAAGACAGTGAGGAAGAGGAAGAGGAAGGAGAGGATGAGAACGAAGAGGAAGAAGAGCGATCCTCGCTCGTTTCCCAATCAAAGCTGGCGAAGCTTCTGCATGAGCGACTCCTTCTCCCTCGAAGACACTGCGGGATCGAGAAGTCGATCAAGGGAAGGTTTCAGCTTTCACCCTCCCAAAAAGAAGTAGAAAAAAAAATCCCAGGGCCAAAGAAGAATACCACGGCAGAAGGGAAAAGACTCACGCAGTGCCAGGCTTTTGCGGGCAAGCAGCTTCACCCGTCGGTAATTTTCGTACTTGGATTGAGAAGCTGCCCTGAAAGCCTTTTTTTTTGTGGAGTTTTCGTTTCACCCAGATCGGTCAATTAGAGAGAGAAAGGTAGGTTTGGGAAGGAGAGTTTGACGTGAGCTCAATTGAATGGATCCTGTTTGAAGGGAGCCACAGAGGGGAAAGGATGGGATCGAAATGGAGCGTAGGAAGGAAGAGAGGAAAGAGTGGGGGGGGGGGAAGGGGCGACAGGTCAACTCACTTTGGCTTGAATCAAAAGACACCTCCTAGCCATCAGGAAGTCGCAATGGTTTCTGTCGGGGCCGGGTTTCGCAGAAGAGGGAGAAGGAGAATGATGAGTGGGGCCGTACGTCCGGAAAAAGAACATGAACAACCCACCCTCCAACCCCCCCCCTCTCGGCGACAACTCACGGATCCAGGACATCGATCGTCCCCCATTTGTACTTCCTCACGAATCTCGCTCCTTTCCTGTCGTCACTCCCCTCACCCCCCCTCCACGCATGTTGATGATGATCACTCCCCTGAACGTCTCGCGTCAATCTCCTTCTCGAAGCTGTTTCGTAACCACCCTTACCGTGATCGGAGAAACTCCTGGACGAGGGAGGGAGGGGTGGCACGGGGGGGACGGAGGCTTCAGAGTGCCTTGAAAACTCTTCCTCCCTCAAGAAATCGGAACCATCGCTAAGGTAGGCCAGGGATCTGCTCCCTCTCCCTACCGAGTTCCCTTTCCTCTCGGTCCTTTCCCAACTTGGGCCTTTCCTCGAGGCGCCTGAGGAGTAGTTCGAACCGGATTTCGACCTTGGCAGCTTGAAGCTCTCTGGAGAGATCAGAGCGAAAGGAATTCGGCGAATCGCTTCCGCAAGCGTGCTTTCCGGCTCTTGGACCGTCCCAAAAGAGCCCCTCTGGGAAGAGCCCAGTGAAGGTTCGACGTCACTCTCCTCCAATCCAGATTCCTGGCTTCCCAGAGGGTCCGGAAAAGCCCTTTGGTTTGACAAGCCCAACTTGGTGGTCGATCTTGTTTTGTTGTCACGACCGCATCCACTGTGTCCTCGAAGACCATAGTCGTTGAACAGGATCTCTCCTCCTACGCTGAAGGATCTCTTGGTTTTCAACTTGATCACTTTGACGCCGTGCTCGTTGTACGACGTATTCTTCCCATCATCTTGGGGGCTCCGGATCCCCTCCGAACTGACTCTCGAATGGAGAGCCCTTCTCCCGCCTTCTCCGAAGGGTTTTTTTGAAATCTCATCCTCTTGACCCAAGAAAGATTCGACTCGTCGTCCTGCCGTCGAATCTCTTCGAACACCTTCGCCGGTGATTTCGCAATCATCCAGAGCTCCTCCTGCCAGAGGAATTCCTGAGAACCTGAAAGCCTTCTTGATGCCTCTCCTGATCTCTCTCAGCTCGTTCTCCGTGACAGTGTCTGCTTTCCCGATGACTGGGACGATGGCGCACCTTTGAGACAGCCTTTGGAGGAGATAGATCTCATTGTTGGGCGGACTCAAGAATGGACGAAACCTGGCCTCATCCGAGCAGAGATCCTCCCAGTCCTCCTCCTCCTCCTGCTCTACCTCTTGGGATAATCCATCTTCTACCTCCTCCCCAGACGACGAAGCGTCCGATCCGGAAGAAAATTCAGGAGTGGAATTGGTAAAGTCCGAGCCCTCCATCATTCCCGGTAGACGAGGCTGAAACTCTTGGCTAAATTTGGAAGATACCTTCATCCTCCTCCTCCCCCTCCTCCTCATGATCCCCCCCTTGCCGTGTTTCCGCCTCTCGTCGTTCGAAGGGGTAGGAAGATCGACTCGATAACGGTCCGAGTTGGCTTTACGTCTGGACCCGTGAGGAGGATGACCTCCTCCGCCGCCCAACTCTTTCAGACTATTGACGCTCCTCATGTAAGCGACGTGAGCACTGGAGGGCAACCTTTTCGGATCCACCTCTGCCAACCTTTCCGGATCGAAAAAGTAGAGGACAAGGTGGAAGTGGCAGGAGATCAGAAGGTCTTGGGGGATCCTGTTCGGTTTCCCCTCCTCCTCCAAGGTCTTTGAGAATTGACCCTCTATGTCGTCTATGACCCTTCTCAGTTGCCTCTCCACCGTCACGCTATCTCCGTCGTGGAAGTCTATCCCTGGAGTGTCGGTCATGGAAAGGATCAGCTTGTCCCCGCCCGCGCACCTCCCTTCCCTATCTTCGGACGAGGATTTCGATTTGGTTCCAAGCAAGAGGGAGGAAGCACTTGAGCCACGTTTCGAAATGGACCCGGAGGCATTCCTCTTCGGGATCGTGAATTCGAGATCCGGCAATTTGATGAATCCCGTCTTTGGATCTTTTCCACAAGGGGGGAAGAAAAGTTAGGTGGGAAAATACGGTAGCGGGTGGGAAAGGAGGAGGTGAAGAGAAAAGAGAATCTTAATTAGCTGCCAGTAGCTTATCCCCAAATCTTACCTCTCCCATGAGATCCGACCTGACTCACCGGCACCCTTATTCCTCTGCACGTCATTTCTTCCACCCAAAGATCTTTGACTTGCCCCCTTCCAATCTCGTGCGATGTCGGATTTGATCATCAATTCACACCAACTGCTTTTCCCTAAACCTTTCCCTCCCATGACGACGACGTTGAGGGTGGAGGAAGCCTTTCCCTTCTTCCTGAGCCTGGCTTTAGCCCTCTCGACCTGATCCACCATCATGGAAGGGTTGGAAGCCGAACCGACATGGACCACCGTGTCTTTACCTTCCCTCTTGGCATCGGTCGCACCCGGATGAATCTTTCCGGCATCGGAAGCGGTTGTCGTCAATTTCACAGTGCCAAGAGTGTCAGGAGACTCCGCTTCCTCCCCTGACTCGAACATGGAAGGGACCTTCAAATCCATTTGGAAGTCGGTTCGGAGTTGGATCTCGGGAATTTCCGTGACGAAATCTGGCAAGGACCAAGGTTTTTCCTTCTCCCTGATCATAGGGTAAGAGGAGGCTCCCCCATTCATCCCATCGATGGACTTGGGCCCCACGCTTGATTCCGGCGGAAGATCTGGTCCCGAAGGAAAGTTGACGACCTCCACGACTCGAGAGAGAACTTTACCCTTGGAAGACGACGAAGCTCCGTTCGACTTGACCTGCCTTGGAACCCTTCTTCCTTCCTCGGTCGCAAAGCTCTTTGCTGCGAAAGGATGCGATTTTTCCACCAAGCTTGAGGATGAAACGTCCCAACTTTTCTTTCCTCTCCCGAAATCCGAGCCAGCTTTGCTAGGGACGGCCGTCTCGACCGTGTAGGTTCTGACGGATCCGACCTTGACGACCGTCCCTTCGACCTTGGGCGGTTGGACGGCGTACTTTGGTTCCTCATGGACCACCGCTTTGACGGAGCGGAGCTCGACGATCTCGTTGGCCGCGTTCTTTTGGGTCAACTTCCACTCATTTGCCGTTGGGATTCTAGATTCTTTGACTTCGCTCCTCCCAGTTTGAGTCGCCGCGACTGGTGGTTTTTCCGGCAAGGGGGGTGGAATGATTTGGAAAGGTAAACCTGTCTGGTAGTCTCTGTTCTGTCCCCTGGTCGTTGAAATCACCGGAAGGGGAGGTAGAGCATGATCGAAAGCGGAGTTGTGCTTGCTGGAACCGGAGAAGGAGATCGACCTCTGCCTCTGAACGATCCCTCCTTGCTTGGAGGAGGGAGGAGAGTTCTCGTCCTTACCACCATCACCTCCACCACCACCTTCCTGGTTCGAGCTCAGGGAGAGCTTGCGTGACCTGTGAGAGAAGATCTTCTTTCTGGAGGAAGGTTTGTCTTGAGAAAAGTCCAAGAAGAAAGATCTCATCGACCTGTTGTCTGCCATCATCTCCACTTCCTCAGAAGGTAAGGGGTGACGAGGAAACTCGTCCACCTCCTTCCTTTTCGATTTCGGATGGAAGATGGTCATCTCGGAAGAACAGGTTCTGCCAAGCTCTGTCGATGAAGAAAGTTCTTGAGGAGGTCAGACGGACAGATCTGGCCCTTCAAGGGCAAGAAGAAGAGAAAACAAAGGAAAAATAAGAACAAGGTGAAAGTTGAGGGGATGGCAAGATCAAGTGAGCTGGTTGGGGCTTTTATTCATCCCCGTGACCCTGAGAAAGGGCAGAGGAGGTGGAAGTATAGAAATGGTAAAGGGAAAGTCCAAGCGAATCGAAGATGGAGACATTGGCAAAGGAATCATGAGATTCGACAGGGCAAGGAAACACCCTCTCTCATCATCCTAGTCAAGGTAAAAACAAAAAGAGAAGGTTTTGGAGGAGCGGGTGGGGTTTGAGGGTTAAGATAAGATCGTCCCCTTGCAAAATTGGTGCTCCAGACTCGATCATTGCCTCTTCCGACCCAAACGCCCTAATCCTTTTCTGACGGTCTAAGCGATACGTTTCTCGGTGCCGATCTCATTGGCAGAGTTGAGGTGAGCAATTCGTTCTTTCGTCTCCAGACGACAGACGCAAAGGTGAAAGCTCTGTCCAAGTTTGATGAGATTCTCGAGGTTCGAGATCCAGGGGTAACCATGTTGACAGTTGGGGTGCAAAGACAGCAGTGGGACAAAGCTGCTCTGGAAAGAATGAGCCGAGATAAAGTAGGGTCTTTCCCTGTAACCCGCCCCCGCCCCCTTCACACACTTGTCCTTTCTTCAACTTGATGAGCTTTCTTCCAACTTGATGAGATCTTTCCTCCAAAACAGAGTCATCCTTTCATGAGGAGGAAAGGGGGGATAGAGGAAAAGGAAGAATTTTTTATTTTTTCTTCGCTTTCTCGTTGTAAAAAAAGGCTCAGATGAGGTCGACATCAAGGTCGAAACCCAACCATGAGCGCAAAAAGGTCTTCTCCCAACTCTTTTGAGCAAAAGCTCCACCATTTGCATTGGAACTGCTCTCTGATCTGCCATTGCTTTTGCCTACCAACCCTTCCACTCGGTTGATGAAGCAGCGAGATACGTGTGGAATCGAAGGGGGGGGGAAAAAAAGCTTGAAAGAACCGCTTGATCTCATGCCTTGTTTCATTCCGCCGAGGAAGAGGAAGAGAGGGTGTTGTGCGAATGGGTTAATGACCCACCCCAGAGGATTTGCGATTCGCCCTTCGCTTTGCTAACCCAAGACCTCGAAATTGGACGTGGTGCGAAAAAAAA
>KZ819869.1:13886-41427 GCA_003144235.1 Violaceomyces palustris | reverse complement strand
TTTTTTTTTTTTTTTTTTTCTTGTACATCTCATCATCACCCGCAATCCAATCGACTGATTCGATTCTCTTCTTCCTTAGGGGGGGAAAAGGGAGCTATGGTACAAAGTACAACGAAAAAAAGGAGGATCTCAAATGCAAGAGGAGGGGTTCAAAACACCTTGAGGAACTTTGCGATGGAACCTAGACCTTTGACTTGGAGGGGGAGGTTGGGTTGTCTGTACTCGATGAGGGGGATGTCGAAACCTTGTAGACGGACGTGGGCGCTGACTTCGAGGTCCAACCTGATCTCCCCCCTAGAGTCGAGGAAGGCGGTCACGAGGTTCTCGAGAGGTTGAGCCAGGTGGACTTGGATTTCGGAGGATTGCTGGAGTTGACCCGGTGGGATGGTCATGGGTTGGTGAGGATCGTAGAGGACCGAGGTGGAACCGAAGGGTTCTCCTCGGTGGTTGGCGACGAAGCTGAGAGAGTGGAGTTGGATGCTGACGCCGAGAGGGTTCCTGACTCGAAACTTGGCTTCGACCTTGGAAGAGGTCAGCATGCCCACTCCGAGGTTGATCGAGACGGATTCGATCAGGGTCTTGTCCATGATGGGGTTGAGTTGGAAGCCCAACCTGAGTCCTTGGATGGCTCTGGAGAGGATGGGGCAGTCTGCGTCCCGTACCGAGTCCCGGTCGCCTCGGATCTCGAGTTGGCTAGGTTTTCCGCTGAGGAAGTCGGCGGCCAGTTGCCTGACTTGGTTCCTGTCGTCCCTGTGAGGTTGGTAACGGAAGTGGACGTCGTGGCAGGAGAAGGGTCCCTTTCCGCTGATCCTCAAACCTCTCCCGACGTGGGCCCGACCGACGTAGTGCCCCCTGTAGTAGGCGGCCAGGCTGAACCCAAAGTCGCCGAGTTGGAGCCTGACGGTCGAGGAAGGGTTGTTGAGGTAGAGGGAGAAGACGATCTTGAGGAACTCTTCGTTGGCGTCCACCACCTCCAGGTTGGTGTACTGGACGGGCGAGGTCTTGAGGTTCCTCATCCCCTGGATCGTCAGCTTGTACTCCTCCCCCTTCCCGCCGAGCTCGATCCCAACCTGGAAATCCGCCAGGCAAGACGTTCGCACCGAGGCGCTCGCCCGACCTCGGACAGAGATCTTGTCCGTCTCTTGGCATTCCAGAACGTGAGAGATCATCTCGGAGAGAGCCTCGAACCTCTTCTTCTTCTTCTTCTTCTTCGTCGCACCGTCCTCGGTTGACGAGGCTTCACCGGATAGTCGGAAGCTGGAGGGTCTGACCTTGATCTTGCCCACCCTTTCACCTTGGTCCGAGAACCAGACGATCCCTTTCCCTTCTCCCTGTTCCTCAGCTCGATCTCCATCCACGGCTTCCACCAGCTCGGTCCTCTGCACGTCGGCCTTGCCGACGACGCCGTGACCTTGGAACAGGATCTCGACCTCGGCCTCGACGCTCACGATCTGGAAATCCACCGGGTAGGGCAACTGGTACTGGACGGTCAGGTCGCCCACCGTGATCTCAGGGTCGTCGCTTCCCTTGTGGAAGGTGGCGTCCAAGGATCCCACGTCGATCCTCTTGACCACTCGCGCCTCCCTCATCCTCCGGTCGCTCAAGCGCGTCTGGGTGGTGAACATTCTGAACGCCGAGTCCAACCAGGGCACCTGCCTCCTCTGGTACCGTGAGGGACCCTCGGCCGAGGTGGACGACGACGACGACGGGTTCGACGAGTTGGTCGAGATGGAAGAGTTCCTCTCCCGTTTGATGCCGCTCTTCGCATTGTTGCTCGAGCCCACCGAGCTCTTGCTGTTCTTCCTCTTGGCAGGCTCTCGGTTCGTGTTGGACGAGGGGTTCGTCTCTGTGAGAGTGGAGGGGACGTTGGAGGAGAAGGACGAAGACGGAGAAGGAGATGGTGCGAAAGCCCTGTGTCCCTTGAGAGTGACGGCCACCTCTTGACCGCTGATCAGGAGGCTCATCATCCTCCCCACCGACTCTTGCCTCCTCTCCCGACCGCCTTGGATCTTGATGGCCTCGTCGGTCTCATCGAGGTAGATGTATCCCTTGGCCTCTAGCTCGAGCCGGTTGTGAGGCTTGAGTCCGAGGTGAACGTCCTCTATGTGGACGACGCCCATTACAAAGCCTTGGTAGACGATCATCATCTCCATCCTCGACAGTTTGATCGCCAGCGATCCCGGATGATCGACCACCACCTGCAGGTGGACGAGGTAGGCTCCGCCGAGTGCTTGACGGCGGTCAGGCTTGGGTTTCGACGCGAGCAGCACGGGTGAAGAGCTGGGCAGGCCCTGGAAACCTGGGATGGCCACCTCTCCCACTATCTTGAATTCTTTCACCTCGATCCCTTTCAGACCTCCCAGACCTCGAAGCGAGACGGCCTTGGAGAGCGGCGACAAGAATCGGACGCCTCCTGCCGAGACCGAGCACTTGTCGGTCGAGATGATCACCCGCACCTCCTCGAGCTCGAGGAGGAGCGAGACGAGCCTGGAGAAGTTTTCCATCGACTTGGCGCCTCCGCGGATGGGCGTCATCCTGATGGGAACGACGTTCTTGGCTTCGCCCATAGCTTGGCCGCCTTTGACCAGTTTGGACCCCTTGCCCAACAGCGCTTGTCGGAGGAGGATTCTAGCGTGAGGTGTCCGTCTCTGTGTCGCTTCATCCCGATGGTCCGTTCCCTCCTCTGTTCCTTCTCGCAAGTCAAGCCTCACTTCCAAACCATCGGGGAAATCAAGCTCGACGTCCAAGGGGCCGAAATCGTGGATCCTGATGTCGGCTTGGGCCTCGAGGCCTCCCTCGTCCATGTCCAGAACGACGAGGTCTCCGATCGTGACTTTGGCTTGATCCATCAGCGTCTTGACGATCGGCCTCCCGAGCTCTGGCAAGATGGCCGTGGCCGTGGTGGAGGAGATGGCGATGGGGAGCGAGCTCTGCACAAAGCTCAGGGCGCTTGGGATCTGGTAGGATCCGATCCTTGCCGCCGCTTTGACGTGCGCCGAGACCTTGAGTGAGGAGAGCGAGGCTGCCACCAACCTTGCAAGGTCGAGTTCCTTCAGGTCCTCCTCTTCCTCTTCCTTGTCTTGGGCTTGGTGGTCGGATTCCTTTTCAAGGGGCTTTTCTGCCTCGTGGCCCTCCCTCAAGACGCCGCCTGCCCCGGGCGGCATGAGGTCCAAGGCAAGGTTGAGCGGCTTGCCCAGCTTGACACCCCTGGAGCTGGCCTCCCTTCTCAGGAACTCGACCAGGACGCTAGCATCCTGGTTGAGTTGGAACGGAAGTTCTACGTGAACCGGCTCGCCGGGTCTCATGATGATCTTGTCCCATTTGGTCGGGGTCTGGATCTCTCCAAGCTTCAGAGGTGCCACCGGGCTCTCGGATAAGACGAGCACGTCGAGCGACTCGAGCTCGATATCGACGTCGAAACCGTTCCTGAGGGTGGAGCGAGCGACGAGCCCGCCTCCCTTTGTGGGCTGGCCCACCTGGGCTTGGTGGCTCTTGAGCGTGGCGCCGTCCAGCAAGGAGGCCACCGACCCTAGCGGTGGGATCCTTGCCGAGAGCATGCATCCATCCATGGCTGCCGAGATCCAAGCGATGGTAGAGACGCCGCCGCCCTCGGTCAGGGCTGGTGCGTAGGCCGTGAGACTGATGGCCTTGTTCTCCAGCAGACTCGCGATGAGACGCTGACAAGCGGTCAACTCTGACTCTGTCTCAGCAACGGCAGCGGCGGAAGGAGCGTTCCTCTCCTCGTCAGGTTGCGTCGGCATGGGTAGCTTGACGAAACCCTGGGCACTGATCGGGTTCCGACCTTGCTTGAGTGACATGTTAGGGAGGTAGAGCTCTCCCACCTTTGCCAGCCTTGAGGCCGGTTCCCGCGGGTCCGTAGGAAGGCCGATGAACAGCTTGAGTTGCCCCAGCTCGGCGCTCACGTTCGACTTGTTCTCGATCTCGACCGTGGCGGCGATCTCGATTCCCTTTTCCGGCGTTCCACCGATCATCTTCAGACCTTGGATTTCCAACTCGCTCTTCCTTCGTTGATGGATCGTTGCGGAGGTCGATCGAAAAGATGCTGAGGACCCCGCCTCGGCTTCTCGCGACAGTCCGCCGTGTCTGCCCAAGCCGAACTGCAGGGCGCCGCCCAACGAGTCCAGACCTTTGAGAGAGATTTGCTTTTCGAGCACTACATCCTCGAACCTGATCTTGTACGCGTCGATCCTGGCGTGTTCGGTGCGGATGGTCAGGGCCGAATCCTCCGGTTCGGTCAAGATGGTCCTGACCAGCTTGCTGATTCCCTGGCTTGTCGCGTCATCGAGTGGCGACCTGATCTTGCAGTCGACATCGATCACGAGGGGATGCGTGGAGGGCCTGACCTTGATGTCTGGTAGTTGTACCAGGGCGACAGGAGGCTGGCTTCGTTTCCGCTCCGCCTCGACCCTTTCCTTTCCTTTCCTGTCCGCCTGTGGCAGAACAAGACCACCTTGAGAAGGACCAAGGTGTATTTCGAGACCCCGAGGGAACGACACCTTGGCCTTTGCCGGCCCCAGAGCTTGGATCTTTAGCTTCAGCCTGGCGTCGAAGCCGTGGTCGTTTGGCGAGTGGGCCTCGAGTTCGATGACCGAGATGGTGGAGCTCTTGACGATCTTTGAGACGATCTTCCTGGCGAGGGGTAGCTGTCCAATGCCTCTCTTCGACGACTTTGGAAACTGATTCGAGCCTTGCTCTCCTCGGGCCCTGTAGGATAGTACGAGTGAGGAGGAGGAGGAGGAGGAGGCGGGGGAAGCGGGGTGGGAGGTGGAGGCTTCCGTATCCCGATTGCCCTTGCCCTTCTTGGAAGCACGTAGGTTGGACCTGAATAAGGAGGTCATGATGCGAATGGGCTGGTCAAGGTGGGATAGGGGGAGGGGGAAAGGAGGAGATCCATGGATGGAGGGGATGGATGGCGAGGCGGATTCGTTTCTCTTTCTGTTCGATTCGCTTTCTTGATTTCAAGTTTATTATCTTAGCATCCACCGGACGTCGGACGGTGTGGGGGTGGTGCACGCGTCTGCTTGCGTGTGATAGGGAAGGTAGCAAAGACGAGGTGGCGTTGAAACAAGGAGTAAACGACTTGGATGAGATCCCGGCGGATTCGAGTCGATGAAAAGTGCTGAAAGATTGAGGCAAAGAAGCAGAGAGGAAGGAAAGGAAGGAGGAGGGTTGGGGAGGGAGGGGGGGATCGGCAACCAACCTCGTCGTCGTGATCATCATCCCCCACGACCAGATCAACCTCCACATTCTTGGGATGATTTTCCCTTCTTCCGCAATCATCTGGGTCCGTGAAAGAGGGGTGCGGGCGGGCGGGAGATGAAAAGAGGGATCTACGCGGATTGACACCGTGTGCCGAGTCCGATTCGTGGGCTTTTCCTTCTGGTCTTGATCTTGCTCCTGATCATGGTCGTCGTTCTTCGTCGCATTCACCCCATCAAAATCCAACCCAACCCAACACAACGACGACGAACGACGAACGACGAACGACGAACGACGAACGACGAACGACGATCCGAACATGAGTTGGCGCTCGCTCCCTCGTCTCGCGCGTGAATCCGCAAGTGGAGGATGGACACGATTCACTCGCTGGGCTCTCGGGGTGATTTTGGGTGTGAAAGAGCCCTTGCTCGACTCCCAAATATCGTAACCGCCGCCTATCCACAGACGGTCGCAGCAAACAGCATTCATGACCAGGAGCGAATCCGATCTCCACAAAACCTTCTGCGCTTCTGTAAAGAGGATCCCCGGTCAAGCATGTTTGCGAATCCATCCCGAATTTTCATCTTATCTATCCCACCTCCACGTCACTCCTTCATCTCTCTCTCTCTCTCTCTCTCTCTCTCTCTCTCTCTCTCCCTCTCCCTCTCTCCAAGTCGAAGATCGTCATCCCCTCCCCCTGCGTGCGGCATAGCTCCCTTTGACTTGCTCTTGCCAACCCTCCCCCTCCCTCTCTCCTCTCCCAGCCAGTTCAAAGAATCGTATCTCCTTACTCACTCTCCTTCTCTGTGCTCCCCACCGCCGCTTTTCTCATATCGGTTTCGCATCCATCCTCCACTAACCACCCATTCTCTCATCGCTCCCCCCCTTTGCACGCGTCTGTCCTCGACGGAAAATCTCGCGCAAACCCCTGCCTTCCGTTCATTATGGTCGTGCCTTCTGCATTGCGTGGCCATGCTCAGCGTATGACAAAGAGTCAGAACACAAAGTAGAACAGTCAAAAAAGGAATTGTAAAAGACCACAAAAAGATCCAACCGGTCGTGACATCAGGATAGCTTGCAGATTCCCAAGATTCAAACACGAAAAAATGATTGGAACGACAAACATCCCCTCCCCGCCGCCGAGAAGGAGGAGAAAGATCCCTGTTCCTTTCATGCATTCACAGTCCGAGACCCTTCCTGAGCCCATCCGTGAGCGCCCACACACCCCAGGCGCCAGGGTCTGGAGGCATGTCGCCGTCCTCCTTCGACCCAACGTAGGTTGCCCTCCCGAGCCGGGCGGTCATGCCCTTGGTCGCCTCAGCTCCCTTCTTGGCCGCTTCCACCGCCTCTGCCAGAGGCTTGCCTGATCCGATAGCGCGGCAGAAGGGGTCCAGCGCGTCGACCAGGGTCCTGTCGCCTGGTCTGGCCGGTGTGTATCGGCCGAGGTTCTCGAGCGCGGACAGAGCCGCCGCTCCCCACTCCCGGGCGCCGGCTGGCTTGCCAGCCGAGGCCGCGTCGCCAGAGATGAGGCCTTGGACTAGGCCGGCGAAGAAGAGGGCGTAGATGGCGCCCGAGGTGCCTCCCATCGCTGATTCAATCACCGAGCCGATCCCGAGAACCGTTCCGGCCGCGTTGTCCAAGGGGATCTTGCCTGCGTCCAGCGCCTTCTTGACGGCCTGGCCCGCCTGCATCAGCGTCTCGCCGCAGTCGCCATCTCCAACGATCGTGTCGAACTTGGTCAGCTCCGGCTCGACCTCGACCGTGGCGGCGCAGGCGGCGGTGATGGCCTTCTTGACCAGCTCCGGGTCGGCGTTGACGGGCCCGCTGCTCTTGGAAGATCCTTCGGACGACAGCCCTGAGACCGAGCCGCCCGCCTTGCGAGCCTTCTCCAACCGCTCGGACGCCTCGGCCTCCTCGGCTTTCCGGTCACGGGGCTGTCCGGATGCCTTGCCCCATCCGGTCTGGACGGCGGCCCAGGAAAAGGCGTCGGTCGGTGCGTCGAGCAGCTCGAGGAGGCACTGGCCCGTGTTTTTCTTGAACCGGGCCTGGTTGATGAGCGAGATGCCAAAGCCCGGGGCGTTGAGCGAAGTCATGTATGGGTTGCAGAGGACCCTAGAAGGGTGGAGTCCCCACTTTGAGGCGAGGAGCTCGATGGTCACGTCCGTGATGGCGTTCATCTCCAGGTTGGAGATGCCGCCGAGGTTGTTGACGAAGAGTATGGGGGCATCGTCCTTGTCGAAAGGGGTGTAGGCACGGTCCTCGTCGTCGGGGTTGAGAAGGTAGTCGAGCATCTCTGAGATGAGGGCCTCCGGCTCTGGCTTCTTCTCCATGTGCTTGAAGCCTGGCTCGTTGTGGATACCCATCCCCAGCTCGGCAGCGTCCTCGGCGAGGGCACCACGCTCCTCGGCCCCCTTTGGCCTTCCCGGGACGTGGCAGTGGTCGAGCGAGGTTCCGACAGCGACCATGTTGTCGATCAAGTGCCTGCCGAGGTTGGCGATCTCCTTCACGTTCAGGCCCTTCATGGAAGCGGCACCGAGGATCTTGCAAGTGAAGATGTTGCCGGCCAGACCTCTCCTTCCCACGAGGCCTCCTCTCTTCCTTCCCACGGCGACGTCATCGGCGACAATGACCGACTCGACGCCGCCGGAGGTGGTGTTGCCAGTGTAGGCCAGAGCAGCGCGTGCCTTCTCTGCGGCCAGGCCAAAGTTGAGGCAGTCGCCCGTGTAATTGTTGACGACAAAGATGACACCGGCGTCCGTGTTTGCCAAGTCGAGACCGGAGCAGATCTGGGCAGCCGAGGGCGAGGCAAAGATGTCACCAGAGATGCAAGCGGCGAGCATGCCCCTTCCAGTGTAACCAGCGTGGGCTGGCTCGTGACCGGCACCACCTCCCGAGATGATGGCGACCTTGTCCTTCGGGTGGGTGGGATCGTAAACCACCTTGTGCGGAGCATAGCTGTCATGCAGGGGATTTCGAGAGAAGGGAGGGGAAACAGAAAACATCAATAAGAGCAGAAAAACGAAGGGGGAGGGGCGCCAACTCGAGGTGAGTGGGAGAGACTTGAAGAAACGATGAGAAGATGAAAAGATCGGGAAGCTCACAATCTCAAAGCCGGGTTGAGGGCGACGCCTCCCCGGAGGTTTTTCTCGACGAGCCCTACTGGGTTGTCAAAGACGTGCTTGGTGGCCATGTCTGTAGTTTTGAGCTTTTCGGGGCAAAGTTTCGATCGGGACTCGATTCCCCCTTCTTCTCTTGTCGTTCTTGTTCTTTCAAATTCCTACCCTCGAATACGATTCCCTTCCCTTGACCGGTTACGGGGTGATTCCTTTCTCTGGTTCCCTGTATCTCCTTTTGAGATGAGAGGAGGAGAGATGAGGATGAAATGGAGAGAGAGGGAGGGAGGGAGGGAGGGAAGCTTGTGAGACCTGGGGTTGGAGTTCTCGGAGAGGTTGGAAGAATTGGGAGGGAAGGTGATGGTAGGAGACGAAAGAGGGGGTCAATAGGGGAAAGGCAAGATGTGGGTTGGGCTGCTTCTTATTGATTTCCCCGGTGGGAGTGAGGGCAGGCCTGAGGTGGGCATGTTCACCGGATGGCGGGAGAGAGAGAGAGGGAGGGAGGGAGAGACAGGGCCAAGGCACAGCGACAGGCACCCTCTCTCCCACACCACCATTCCAAAGGGGCTCACTGCCACGGGTCAAAAAAAAGAAAAAGAAAGAAAAGTGAGTCGACTCCGCTCCGACTTGGGGGAGTGACTAACTAAACTTACTCTAAGTCGAGGCTAGTCAGAACCTTGATGCCACCACCTTTTTTTTTTTTTTTTGACTAGTCGTCTATCTCCCGCCGCCGTTAACGTACTCTATGTGTTGCCATGTAGCTTGCCCCTTCTCGCATGGGGTTGATGCTCTGAGGGTCACCTGCCTGCCAAACCGAATGCGAACAATCAGAAATGCTCGCTAATGTGGACTTGACCCGACCTCCACCCTTGATGAACGAAAGGTGGAGAGGCGCGATCCTTTCCATCTTCTTATTCTTTTTACTCTTACTTTAGACTTTTTCTAATCTTTTTTAGAGGCCGAGGGGCGGGGATGGGGGGAAAAGCCAAGCCGATTGCGGAGGGAGGAAAAACGAAAAGAAAAGAAATAAGCTTGAAAGTGGGGCGAGAACTCACGGGCCACCCCACATTCAGATTCTCCCCTCTCTCGTGCTCTCGACTACGTATGTACCGTGCGCATAGATCACATACTACTCTATGTGCAGATGCAGTGCATACTACTTGGAGTAGACATGAAATCAATCTGTACGGAATCACCTTGGTCCTGATTCCTCTCCCATCCGCGCTCGGACTTGGACTTCCACCGATCGGGGGTTGCCTGGCTGGGCTGGAAAGAAGGTTGGAGGGGGGGGGGGGGGGGGGCAGAAGCACCACCATGATTCCGATCCTGACACTGTATCTCTGCCAACAACCTCTCTCCGCTAATCGCCACTTGGCGAACCCTTTCGAGCCAAAGAAGGAGCCAGAAGAAAAGGGGGCGGGGCGGGAGAGCCGGTCTTTCTTTCTACAGTCATAAGTGGTTGGCCTCACACACACATGCGCGCTCTCTCTCACTCTCTCTCGCTCTCTCGGAACGCTCGCCTAGTCGCCACTCGAGATGGCAAGCATGAAGACCGTAGAGGATTCACCGCCCTCGTTCGCGTGTGGGAAACCAGTGGAGGCCTCACGCGAGACAAAGGGACCACCATGAGGTGAGGTGAATCCACGAAAGTGAATCAAGGAGGAGAGAAGAATCCCTCCGAGCGCCGAGCGCGTACGTCCCCTCCTCTTCCAGCGAGTCAGTGGCAAAAAAGAAAAAAATCCGAGAGAGCGAAAGGAGAGTTTCTTCGAACCCCCCTTCCGTGCTCTGTGTATTTCACAACTTCCCTTTCCCCCCACCCTTTGGCCGCTCCACCGGAGAGGGGAAAGAGGAGGTTCGGAGAGGGGGAAGATCTTGAACCCCCCATCATCGAGTCATCCAGTCGCAGAGCGTGCCATCTTTGTATTGAATCTCGACCGCGTGAGTTGAATCCTGTGTGCCATGCAGTGATACCCTCTCTGAGGATCCTTGCACGCGAAAGTCTCTCCGAGCAAACGGTTCCCCCTCCTCCCTCCCCCACCTTCCCCCCCGGCCCCCACCCCCTTCGGGGTTTCACACCCATCGGCTTCGCTCTCCAACAAGAGTCCAACCTGAATCGTGGAGGGATCCTGAATGGGCAAGGTGTATGGTTCTGGGCTTTGTTGGAAAAGGGAGGAGGCCACGAACCGATTCGCAAACGTTACGGCGCCGAAAGGGAAGAGTCAAGCCAAAGCTGGAAAGGAGCTGGCCCACCAATGCCTTCCTCCTTCCTCCTTCTCCTCCACCTTCCCCCGCCTTTGGCTTCCGCGCAAAAGCACAGTAGGGAGAGGTCGAGGGCAAGATCGTCCCAAACCTAACGAGCTTCCTTCTTCTACCCGATCCATCCATCCATCCATCCCCCGCCCCTTCCCTGGGTCCCAAGAGCGCACCGCAAGCTCGAATCAAGTTGTAGTAAGAACGCCGAGGGAGGGGGGTTTGGGCGCGCGCGAGACGAGTAGGCGGGAGGGGACAACTCAAAGTGGTTAGGTCCAAAAAGCATTCGAACGAAGAAATCGAAACAAGATGTGAAGATGCTGTGAAAAAGAAATGCACGAACGATACGAAGTAGGCACCCGGGTCACCCCGGCACGATCTCGTCCCAAGCGAGAGGGATCCCAAGGATGGGAGAAGCA
Organism: Violaceomyces palustris; assembly: GCA_003144235.1. NCBI lineage: Eukaryota > Fungi > Basidiomycota > Ustilaginomycetes > Violaceomycetales > Violaceomycetaceae > Violaceomyces > Violaceomyces palustris. The sequence goes on along the minus strand of KZ819869.1, from coordinate 30,425 downwards.
TGCTGTCTCTCTTGTGTAGGATCGTCGATCGCCACCAGCCTTCCTTACCACACCCTCCGTGAACAGTTCTCCAACAAACAGCCCGATAGCCTTCGCTGTAAAGCACACAACGTAACGTTCATGGATGCATGCGTGTGCATCACGGTCCAGACCTTATCTTTTACATACATACAGAACACACGTCCATCCTCTTCCTTGTCAGAGGTGGATGTCGCTTTAGGGGTAAGGGAGGAGGGGGGGGGGGGCAGAGACTTGCTCCTCACACGCCCGCCGACAGCGAGCGGAAGGGGAAAGGGGGAAAGAAGCGGGTTGGTGCTCGTAAAGGAGGGAAGGGAAAGTCAGACCCTCTCCATCTCAAACTTGACCAGCAGCGTGCTCCTCGTCTCCCTCCCCTTGAGGTCGAGGAGCCGGATGAACCTCCAAGCGCTGCGGACCGCGTACTGGAGCCTGACGGCGGCGACGGCCAGGATGGGGTTCCTGGCGAACCTGTCGTCGCTCTTGACCAGGATTCGCAGGAAGACCATGTCGTTGTCCTTGAACTCCCACTCGAGCTTCTCGTTCCAGATCGGGTCGGTCGGGATGGGCTGCTCCCCCCTGTGGATCAGCCCCAGCTTGTGTTGCTTGTATCCGCCCGTCTTCCTCTTGGCTGGGCTGGACCCTTCGCTCGCTCCTCCTCCTCCGCCTCCTCCTCCTTCCTCGCCATCCGCCAACTCCTTCAACCCATCCTCCGGGTGGACCAGGGTGCAGGTCACGTACGGTTTGATCTCGTCCGCTTCCCTCCCATCCGGTAGCACGAGATCCGTGGCGCCTGCCACGTGGAGCGTTAGCTTGACCCTGCTCCCACCGGCACTCCGCTGTTGGTCCGCGTTGGTTCCCGACCGGAGCGAGGGCGGCTTGAGCACGTACCCGTCCGTGCCGGAGAAGAGGGCCTCGTTCAACTGCATGGCCGCGTCGAACGTCTGCCAGTTCAAGGCGCACACCTGGGCCCCCGCCCCCCAGAAGGGAACCGGGTTGAGGTTCTTGGACGAGATCCTCATCCCGGAAGGGTAGACCCTCATCAGGTGCTCCGAGTTGTGCTTGATCACCTCGGCCAGTCGCTTGGCTAGCAGGGACTTGAGCGCAGGCTCGGAGACGTTGATCAGGTGGTTCTCTGGCTCAATCATCTCCCCCCTCAGCCAGGAATCGTTCCGAGGCTTGACCGATTGGGCGTAGACGCCGAGCGCCGAGAGCTCGGGGATGATGCCGACAAACTTGGTCGCCTTCTTCTTCTCCTTGTACGCTTTGGTATCCTCGTCGTCGTCCGAGCTGATCTCATCTTCTTCCTCTTGCCCACCACCTTCTCCTCCTCCTTCGCTCCCACTCTTGCCATGCGCCGGTGCCGAGGCCGGGTGGTATTCGACCATGACGGCGATCTTGGCACCGAGGTCATCGAGGCTGATCTTGACCTTGGCTCCGTCCTCCTGTCCCGGCTCACCTGCCTCGAGTAGGTCAACCTTCTGGCTAACGAGCCTCTCCCCCCAGGTCTCTTTCATGATGGCAACCAACCTCGCCTGGCCGTGGGCTCCGCAGTGGTTTTCTAGGGAGAGGAGGATGGGTGCTGGATGCGGGGCTTCAGCGCCGAGCTCGTTGGCGTGGGAGACCTCCTGGTCAAGCGAGTCGCGGATCGTCTCGCAGACGACGCGGAACGGGATGTGGGAGGCGAGCGTGTAGCCGTGGGTGACCTTGGGCTCGTCAGGGTCCTTTTCGTTGTCCCAGGCGTCGATCTCGACGCACCTGGCCCCAGCGGCTAACGTGTGATGGTAGGAAGCGGCTGAGGAGCTGCCGTAGAGTTGGTGGGCCATGAGGTACGTGTTGTGACTCGAGCTGATAAAGTACTCGGAGAGGGGGTGGGAACGATCGTTGACGTAGTCGGGCACTTGGATATGCGACCTGTCCAACAAGGCTTGTAGAGCAGGGGTGGGCTGGCGCAGCAAAGGGAAAGGGAAAGACGTAGAGAGGGATCGAGAGGCAGAAGTCAGCTTTGATGGGGACGAGCAGGGGAATGCAAGAGGATGCAAGGTTGAGTGGAGGGTGGTGGCGGGTACGAACCTGCGAGGAATCCAGACCGGCTGCTTGCTCTTCGAGTTCACCCTGGTCGACCAGGAACTTTTTGAGGGCATGACTGACCCTGAGCTGAGATTTGGTGAGGTCGGTCCTCCTTGCGGCGTGACCCCCGCCGGCGATCGAGTCGGGCGCGACCTCTTCACCGAGATCCTCTTGGTCCGTCTCCTGCCGCTTATTCTTGAAAGGGTTGAGTTTGGAGAGCTTGGAGGTGAGGACGGAAGCGGTGGACGGCTGCTCGTTCGCCTCCGGCTCGTTGACGTTTGAAGACATGGCTTGAAAGGTTTGCCCTCTCTTTTCCCTTCCCAGCACTTCTTGCAAGGCGCGTTCCAAGGGAGGCTTGAATGCTGGCTCTAGATAGTCTAAAAGGGTCTCTAGGCTGGGAGCGACGGACCAGGCGTGGTTCTTAAGAGCGAGGAGAGAGTCAAGGGTCACTGGAGGAGGGAGGGAGGGAAGGAGGGAAGGAGGGAAGGAGGGAAGCGGCCGGATGGACCAGGGAATTGGATGGAGAGGGGGATGATGACGGCTTGCTCGGTTGGCCCCCACAGGGCTGTGCGATCCCAAGGCTCTCCTTCACAGTCACAGTGAGCGTATCGTTTCGAGGGGCGTCTACACAACCTTTGCCGCACAACCTTGGTCTGTGAGGGGTGAGCCACCACAGTCACGAGATGTGAAAGCGAGAGAGTCGCAGTCACGGATGTCTCTGGTGGAGGTTTCGTTGCGTTTTCCCCGCTTCCACTATGATTTCGAATACAGTAAGCCGCAAAGCGTATGCAAACGTGCTTGATTCCAACTCTTTGCGCCTGCACTTTCATGTCTGCTTAGTAGTCTCACTACATACTGTGCATGGCTCCACGAAGACACGGAGATGTGAATGTAGTGTCCCTATGCGGGTGTGGATGTAGAATAGAGCGAGTGTATTGAGCCCTTGACTCGTAGTGTCGTGCTGTTAGTGGGGCTGGCTGGCCCTTGCGTCATGGGAAGGTGGAGGGAGAGGGTAGAGAGGTCACTGCTTTTCCAACGTCCAGTCTCGATCCAACCGATCGATCTACCAGTCGAACTTGCCCGATCCCACTTTGAGACGATCCCACTTTGAGAGTGAGAGCCACTGGGTGGTGACTGGTGAGGGTGGTGGAGGGAGGAAGGAGTCGCTTTGCTGGAAATTTGGGGGGTTTCGGCTGTTGGGACGGACGTGTCCGAGTTGGAATTTGAGTGATCGGCGGAGGGGGCAAAATCTGAATGAGCTGGCGGCGCGCGGCGATGCAAGAGAGGCGAGAGAGAGGTGGAGAGAGAGAGGTGAGGTGTGCCGCGCAAAGCCAACCTCACTCACGCTCCCCTCCTTCTTCTTGTTCTTCTGGCTGCACCGTGCGCGAACGGGTCGAATGAACAACAACAATAATAATGATAATAACATCGTTGGCCTCGCTCGGCCTCTCGTCTCCGTTTCCCCTCTCTGCCTTCTCTCTCTCTCTCTCTCTCCATCTGCTCACGATTCGGTTCCATCGAGTGTGTGTCTGCGCACATCGGTTTGCAGCGATCCCGCGTCGATCTGCAATCGTGAATGAGCAGTGTGCGATGCAGTGCGATCCCAAACATGTCAGAGGTCACAAACACCGGTCAAAGAGAGAGAGAGGAGGAGGGGGGGGTTTGGTTGAGCAGACCCCAAGGAGAAGAGGCGAATCGCGTCTTTGCACGCTCGTGGCTGAGAGAGAGACGCAGAGAGAGAGAGAGGGAGAGGGAGAGAGAGAGAGAGGGAGAGGGAGGGAGAGAGAGAGGGAGAGGGAGGGAGAGAGAGAGAGAGAGAGAGACGTGGAGAGAGCTGAGATCGTTGCTTGACCTACGAACGAGCCAACGCATTTCGTTCAAACTCGAGTCGCAGTCCGTCACCAGTCACCAGTCACCCTTCACCAGTCAAGTCTCACCCGCTCACACTCAAGTCTCCTCTGGCTCGGAACTCCCCCCCTCCCTCCCTCCTGCCTGCCACTCTGCCCCTCCTCCCTCCCTCTCTCTCTCTCTCTCTCCCCCTTGGCAAGCTTGGTCGTCTCCGCACCAATCAATCAACCCCCAACCCCCTCGTCCCTTCCTCTCCCTCCCTCCTAATCATCCTATACACGCACGCACGCACGCACGCACGCACGTAAACGGTGGCACGTACGTAGTCTCACACTCAGACTCACTTTGTCTCGCTTTCTCTCCTCCTTCATTCCCTCCCTCCCTCCCTCCCTTCTTCTCTCGCTCACCTCATCGACCTGACACCCTTTCCTCCCCCTCCTCATCACCAGACCAAACTCCCCTCCGTCCCCCTTTTCTCTCTCTGACGACGGCCACGACCAACGAACCCAACCTCTTCGCGCGTTTCCCTTCCGGTCGATCCGAATCTCAAGAGGAGATAGTCAGGGAGAGCGTGAGGGTAATAAGAATATAAAAATACAGAATCCTCAAATATCATCACACCAAAGGTGAACGAAGGAAGGTCAACCTCTCTCACCCCGTTTTACACGCCCCAGCAACATCCTCGAGGATCTCCAAACGTTCCGTTCACGTCCACGTCGACAAACGAAAGATCGGAAAGGAGAGAAAGAGCAAAGTTCCGACCATTAGCTTTCTGCCCACTTGGACAGCAGAAAGAACGGAGGGGAAAGAAGAAGAAGAAGAAGAAGAAGAAGAAGAAGAAGAAGGAGAAGAAGGAGTATCCATACCCAAGCATGAAGGCGAGAATCAACCGAACCGCCACGCTGGCCTGGTCCCCAGCCGCGCTTCAATCCTCCAACCCTTACATCGCCACCGGTACCGTGGCTGGCGCCCTGGATGAGAGTTTTAGCAACGAGAGTGTTCTCGAGCTTTGGCAACCCGGCTACGCTGGTGATGCCCAGTCTCCCGCCATCCAGAACGGTTCCGCCGAGGAGCTTGGGCCTTTGGGAAGCGTAACGACGAGCGCCAGGTCAGTCCCATCAACCCGACCCAAAATTCGCTCTCGACCCTACCTGGCATACATGCCTCTCCTCGGCGCGAAAAGCGATGGGGCCAATCCATGCAAGAAGGGACATGGATGCTGACCGAGGTTTCCCCTCTCCCTTTCCCCCCTTCTCCTCTCTCCCTGATGCAGGTTCAATCGGCTAGCTTGGGGTCATGTCGCAGCTGGGAGACCAAAGGGTCTCCTTGCCGCTGGTTTGGAGAATGGCGAGCTCGGAATCTGGGACGCTGACAAGATTTTGAAGGGCGAGCAGGCCGAGTAAGTCTTTTGCCTACCGCTATGAGGCCCCACCAATGTGGATGAATGCGGTCATGGACGCGGGAGAGCCTCAAGGAACCATTCTTACATTTCCTTCCTCCCCGATCGTTTACGTTTCTCTCTCTCTCCCTCCATTAACACAGGTCCCAGATCATGAAGAACACGAATCACACCGGCCCTGTCCGGGGTCTCGACTTCAATCCGATCCAATCCAACCTACTCTCCAGCGGTGCTATCAATGGCGAGGTAAGTCAAAGATGGATCTCTGTGGGATATGCTCCGCTACCCTTCCCCAAAACCAGTGAGGATCAAAACTGAACCAACCTCCCCTTTCCTCCCTTCCCCATCCACCATCCACGGGCACTCCCTTTCGGAATCTCAGATCTTCATCTGGGACCTCAATTCGCCTGGAAAGCCATACTCTCCAGGTTCGCGATCGCAAAAGCTCGACGAGATCACTTCCCTAGCTTGGAACTGTCAAGTGCCGCACGTCTTGGCCACCTCTTCTTCCAGCGGCTACACGGTGGTGTGGGATCTCAAGGGCAAGAGGGAGGTTGTCGCTCTGCAGTACGGAGGTGGTGCCGGTACCGCCGGAGGAAGCCTCGGACATGGCATGAACGGGATCGGAGGAGCCTTGGCCGCCGGCGGCCGAAGGGGCATGAGCGCCGTCTGCTGGCATCCAGACACCCCAACCCGACTGGTCACTGCCAGCGAGGATGATTCGAGTCCTGTCATCATGCTTTGGGACCTGAGAAACTCGAGAGCCCCGGAAAAGATCATGACCGGCCACGACAAGGGCGTCCTGTCGGTGTCGTGGTGCAAGCAGGACGCTGATCTCCTCCTCTCCTGCGGAAAGGACAACAGGACGATCGCCTGGAATCCTCAGACCTGCGAGATCGTCGGAGAGCTGCCTTCGAGCACCAACTGGTCTTTCGAGGTTCAGTGGTGCCCGCGCAACCCAGACATGCTCGCTACCGCGAGCTTCGATGGCAAGATTGGCGTCCACTCGCTTCAGGCGACCAACGCGGTCGAGCAGGACGTCGGCGTCCCGGCGCCGGCTGCCGATGGATTCGACATCTTCAACATGCCTTCCCAGGTCGAGGCTCCATCCAAGGGGCTCTCTCTCAAGCAACCTCCAAAGTGGTTGCGACGCCCCATCTCGGCCACGTTCGGTTTCGGTGGCCAGCTGGTTTCCACCAGCAACCTCGCCGGACCGAGCGGCAAGACGCAGAGCAACGTCGTGCACCTTCGCGACGTCGTCACCGAGCCTTCGATCGTCCAGAGGGCCACCAAGCTGCAGCAGGCGCTCGAGTCCCAGTCACTCGCCGAGTTCTGCGACGAGCGAAGCCGAGACCCCACCACCAGGCCAGACGATGTCGCCAACTGGAAGGCTCTCCAGACCCTCTTCAGGGCGGATTCCCGCGACGAGCTCGTCACGCTGCTCGGCTTTTCCAAGGAGGATGTGGCCGCCAAAGTTGCCGATGCCATCGCCGCGTTCAAGCCCTCCGAAGCTACCGCAACTTCTGCCACCGAGACCGGCAAGCCCGAGACCGCCGAGCAAGCCGTCGCCGCCCACGAGCCCGTGGTCTCGTTTGCCGATGAACCCGAGACGAGCGAGCTGGGCGGGGCACCGTCCGAGCTCACCACGGACGGGGTGCCTGATGCCAGCTCCAGCGAGTTTGGCACCGAGGCGACCAAGGCGAACGAAGCAGAGTCGGAAGTCACCGAGCCCAGCCTGTTTGGGGATGACTCGGCCGCTCCAAACGGGACTGCCGGAGCCGACTTCTTCAACTCGATCTCGTCTGCCGAGACTGCGCCTCCGGTCCGATCCGCCCTGCCAGATCACATCCTGGCCGCCGCCCGAAACGATGTCGCCCCCGGATCGTCGGCTGGCGCCACCGCTGGCTCTCCCGGCCCTTCGTCCGTGGCTAGCGACGTAGGCAGGAACTCGACCTTCCGCATCTACCCGTCCGAGGAGTCGGAGGCCGACAAGCTCATCACCCGAGCTTTGGTCCTCGGCGACTTTGAGAGCGCAGTCTCCCTCTGCATTTCGTCCGAACGCTTCGCAGACGCCATCTTGCTCGCCGTCCGAGGGGGGCCAGAGCTGCTCGCCAAGACGCAGAGGGCCTACTTCGAGAGGCGTACCACCTCGTTGCCCTACCTCCGCCTCTTCCAAAGCATCGTGAGCGACGATCTGAGCGACGTGGTCCAGAACGCCGATCTGAACGAGTGGCAGGAGATCTTCGTCGTCCTCTGCACCTTTGCCAAGCAGGACGAGTTTGGCAACCTCGCCGAGCAGCTCGGCCAAAGGCTCGAGTTCCAGTACGCTTCCGCCCGTGGCTCTTCGTCCGACACCAAGGCCAAAGACTTCCGCAAGAACGCCGTCCTCTGTTACCTGGCTGCTGGCAAGCTGGAAAAGGTTGCCAGCATGTGGATCGACGAGATGAACGAGGAGGAATTGGCGATCAGGAGCGGGTCCAGGCCAGAGGCAGAGAACGGGAGCCTGTACTCGGCGCACGCCGAGGCTCTTCAGACTTTTATGGAGAAGATCACCGTCTTCCAGAATGCAGTCAACTACGTCGACGTGGACCTGCAACAGCCAACCCGGGACGAACTCGTCGCCGAGACCGGGGCGAGGACTTACAAGCTGGCGGCGCTGTACGACAGGATCCACGAGTATGTTGACCTCCTGGCCGACCAAGGCCTCATCGCGCCTGCGCTCAAGTACGTCGATCAGACCCCGGCCGACTACAGGCCGAAGGGTGCCTCTCAGGTTGGCTCGACCGAAGGATCCTCCAACGGATCCTACAGCTCCGTCGATGCTCGCGAACGCCTCTTACTCGCCGACCAAGCAAGGTCCAGCGGAAGCGCGGCCGCCGCCACTGCTGCTCCAGCCACCAACCAGAGGACGGCGCCGAGCACCTCGTACGGATCCTATGGCTCCTACCAAAACACCACCTCGCAGGTGCCCAGCGTCCCTCAGGTCCCCTCGCTTCAGCTGAACACCTCGAACGACCCCTACGCCGCAGCTGCCACCCCTGTCGTCCAGAATCAGGCGCAACCGTCTCAGTCTCAGTCTCGATACGCCCCTGTCATCCCTGTTCCACCAGTCGGAGGGGCCATTGAGCAGCAGCAGCAGCAGCCGGTTGCGAATGCCTACTCATCGTACTCGCAACCAGTCGGAGCTCAAAGCGCCTACTCGCAGCAGCCCTCTTACACCCAACAGCCGATCGTCCCTCCTCCGCCTCCTATCGGTTTTACGCCAGCCACCAGCCAGCAGAGCCTCCCACCACCTCCACCTTTGAAGAGGGACGCGAGTGGATGGAACGATGTTCCGGAGGGCATTGCCGCCCCAAGGCGCACCACGAGCGCCATGGGCCAGAAGGCTCAGGCCATCACTTCTCCCTTCCCCAACTCCCCATCCTCCACACCTGGTCCTGGCCAGTACGGGGCCGCACCGCCTCAGGGACCGCCCAGGGGCCTGACCCCATCTAGAGGATTCGCCAGTCCACCACCCCCGCAAGGGCCACCCATGGGCAGCTCGGCCTACGGGCCCAGGCCGGGAATGGGGCCCGGCCAAGGACAGGGCTTGAGGCAGCAGCCACCAACCGGCCCACCAGGTCCTCCACCAAAGTCGGGCCAAGCTGGTCCACCGGGTCCATCCAACGTCCTCGCTGCCCCTCCCGCCGGTCCGTACGGCCCAGCACCTGGTCAAATCCATCAACAGCAGCCACCTCCTCAACACTCACCTTACGGAAGGCCTCCACCTGGTGGCGCCGGGCCAGGCCAGTACGGTGCCCCTGGTCAAATGCAGAACCAGGCGAGGCCTCCGCCGCCTCCCGGACAGGCTCAAGCTCCGGGTTTCCCGCCGCCTGGCACCGCTGGCCCGATGAGGACGGGAACGCCTGGTGCCGGGGCTGGCGCTCCTAGAAGCGCGACTCCAGGAGTGAAGGCAGCCCCCCCATCAAAGTATCGTGAGTGACTCACCAACCCTTGAATCTCGTCTCCTCTCTTCCATCTCAGGCCCACGTGTCTGTCCACGCTCATGGATCCCATGGAGCTGACTTTGACATTGCTACCATCTTGCCCTCCCCATTTCATCAGCACCTGGGGATCGCACACACATTCCAGAGGCTCACAAGCCGATCGTGGCTGTGCTTTCGAGGGAGCTTGCAAGGCTCAAGCAAACCGCTCCACCTGCTCAAAAGAGGATGGTCGACGATACCGACAGGAGACTCAACATTCTCTTCGACAACATCAACTGCGGCACTGTGGATCAAAAGATTGTCAACGGGCTTATGCAGCTTATCGGAGGTGAGTCTTGGCTCGACCTGCATGTGATCCACGGCTCTCGACTCGCCACCCACCCACAGACACTCATACTCACAAGAATTGGACTGTTGAATCCTTCTCACCACCTGCCCCACCCCCAATTTTAGCCATCGAAGCGAGAAACCAGCAAGCGGCACTTCAGATCCACCTTCAGCTTGCCACCAGCGCCTCGGGTGATATAAGTGCGGCGCTCGTTGGGGTGAAGATGTTGATTTCGAGGATGGGCCAATAGATGAGATCGGCTCAAGGAAAGTTACGAAAAAGAAAAAGGAAGGAAAGGAAATCGAAATGGGGAGGTCGAAAGAAGAAAAATGAAAGAAAATTGAAAAAAAGAAGAGAATGAAAAGGAACGAAAAAAAAAAACCGAAAAAAACCGAAGCACACGATCTCTTGTCGGTCTTGGCACCACCGTCCCCATCCTCAACCTATGTGCCAATTTACTTCCCACCCTTGCTTCGCACAAGCTTCCATGCCTTATGAAACCATCCATTTTCTTTGTCATTGTGAAAAGCAGAAGAAGAAGGAGGATTCACCTCCACAAATGAGCAGAGAAGGGATCTGGAGGACGAGAAGGAGAAAAGGAATGGAGAGGAAGAGCTTTATTGATGCTCCTTTCTCCCTCTTCTTCCCCTCCCTTCTCCCCACCTTGTTCCTGGTTGGCCCGGTCGGGTGAATCCAAGAAAGTGAGTGGATCCCCAAGAAGAGACGGCGACGAAAAGGGACGTTATCGATGGCTTCGGGTGCGGGTATCCCTCTCAAACAGAGATGCAGATGTGGTTGTGTCATCTCGAGTGCTTCTGGTTCCATTTTGATGGAGTACGCTCGAGGACGAGCGGGGGGGGGGCGGCTCAGACGATGCCCTTCCCCCCCTCCCCCCTTCCCCTCCTCCAAAAACTCTCTGTCCAACAGCGATACCCTTAACCCGAACCCAGCGAACAACCATATCTCGGTACGTGCTTCTAGTCTCTCAAACTCGGTGTAAAGCGAAGAGAGGCAAGCTCGCATCGAGGGATCGTCGATAATCGTAAGAAGAAATTACGACAAGGGGGTTTCGCATTCTTTTACTCCCCAACTTCCCTTTGTCATTTCCTCATCCATGCCGCATCCACCAACCACACCGGGGAAGGAATCCAACCTCTCCTCCTCCTCTCATTCATCTCTTCCTCACCCCTTGGTACGAAATGGTATCCCAACTACTATTTTCCCCCCCCCCCCCCAAGTAAGCCAGAGCAAAGCTTTTTTTGCCGTTGAGCCTTTTCCTCTTTTAGGGCACGGATCCCCCCTCGGCGTTACATATGATGCAGGGTGAGCCACACTTCAACTTGGCATCGACCTCCCTTCCTTCATTCATTCTTTTCCCCCCTTCCTTGTGCTCACCCCCGTTTCAGCGCAATAGCTCAAAGATTCGATGCCCTGCTCGGAAGCCTCGAAACCCCTTTGAGCGTGGTAACGGAGGGAACTGAGGATTTCTCTTCAGATCCTCCTTTGGGAATGGTGCAACGTTGGAAACCCTTACGACCCAATTCGCTAGGCAAGGGGGGACCGTCCGTCCGAATGTCCTGCAAAGCAAGAATCCCCTTCCCACCGCCTTCCAAATGAAAGCACAAGGTCTCTCATTTTTTTTTAAGAAAGGGCGGGCGTATGTGTGTGTGCCTGTCATGAGTTCAGGTGAGAAGAGTCCCTTCCCCCTTCCTCATATCGCTTGGGATTCAGGAGCACGAACCCCCCCCCCCCCCCCATCATCTCCCCTAGATCTTTCCACCCAAAGTTGAGGTACAGGACGGGTTTTGCGAAAATCTCATTTTCTGAAGAAAAAAATTGACCTCGGGGGACTGGAAAACCATGTCACCCTGTACGAACCCCGGCCGTCATCGAAACTTGAAAGCGCCAGGGCAATAATCGACTTGGGGGAACACCCATCGTCAGGTGGGTTTGTTGGGCATGGCAGGCGTAGAGAGACCCCCTTAATAAGGTGAGGTGTGGTCTCTTTCAGCAGCTCTTTCTCTCTCTCTCTCTCGCCTTTCTAGTCGCTGGTATAAATCCTTGAACTTGTTGAAAAGCCATTCTTTCAACATCTTCCCAAGAACCCTCCTCCTCTTGTCGTCTTTCACCTCGTCCTTCCTACCATCTCAGCACCGTCGATAGGAAAAGGGAGGGGAGTGGGGGGAGATAGAGTGAAAATTTGACTTTCTTGGTTTCTTTTCTTTTTGAAAGGAAAGCCCCCCTCCCTGTCTCTCACACACAGTCTCAGCGAAAGTAGACAGCCATGCCGATCCATGTACAGAACTGCATTGACCCATCCACTTTGCCAGAAATCCCCGAAAGGTTCAGGCCCAAACCCATCGTCACGGAATCCAAGGACGTTTGGGAAAGGGGGACAGGACTCCTCAACTGGGGAAAGACCTCAGGCAGATTGACGACGGCGACGACGACGACATCGTCCAAGGTTTCGTCTTCGGCTCGACTGCTTCAACCTTCGCTCACTTCCTCGCCATCCCCGAAAAGCCTTGAGATCACGCCAAGTTCACCCTTGAACGGCTACAGGAAGGCAACCCCGTCACCCACGTTCTCTGCGCCAGCCACTCCGAGGAGCAGCCTCGCGATCTCTTCTTCGTCATCATGTTCCGAATCCAGGTCGCCGACGAATCTGGCCATCAGAGAGGATTTCTTCACCAACCCCAAGAGCGATCGTGAGCTGGGGGGTCACGTTGCCACCCATAACCTCCTAGATCGAAGACAGTCGAGTGCGCGAAAGCTGAGCAAGGAGATGGGTGACCGCTCTACCTTGTTCGACGACGAAAAGGCCAGCAGTTTTTACCGAAGGGTTCGTTTCAACAGCGTCTTCAAAGCCAAGGGGAAGGGCGTTGGAGAGGCTAGCGTGGCCGATTCCAGGCGTCATCATCGTACTGCGGGAGCCGCATCCAAGTCAAGTCCTAGCCTTCTGACGAGCAAGGTCGATCCCCCTCAGGATGGGATGGAGACTTCACCTTCGATCAAGACCAGCCGCACCATCATCAAAGCCGCTGCAACGATGGCGGACAGACTCGACAAGGCCTCCTACGCTCAAATGTGGGGTTCGCTGAAAAGTCTTCCAGACACCTACCCACTCGACAGCCTATCTTCGAAGGAAGAGATTCCGAGGTCTTGGAAAGAGTATCTGACCTTGTACAGGATGGGAGCCATCTCGCTATCGGATCCGCCGCCGATTCCGTTGAATGACCGCAACATCCCTTTTGACATCGCCTTGATCTCGAGGAGGAGGGGAGATCACCATTTCTTCGGAAGGAGGCAGGAAAGCCATCATGCTATGAACCAAGGCCAAGGATCTAGACCAATCCAGCCTTTCCATTCGACGCACCGCCCAGCATTCAAGTCGGAGCCGCCAAACTCCTTCCACTTCCTTCCGACAGGCGAGGGGCTATCACCCTTGATACAACCAGGCAGGATAGTCAAAGCGGGATTTGGATCTCCCGGATCTGCCTTTCCAAGTGAAGGCGCTGCTGGGTTCCACTTGGAAAGACCCACATTGACCTGCCCTTCCCCACTCTCCTCCTCCACCTCCTCTCTCCTCTTCTCCAACGACATGAGGAAGCGATCTTCCCAAAGGGACAAGAGGCCACAACATCTAACACTACGTCTCGATGAGAGCTCTTCATTCTCTCCCTTCTCAGAATCCTCGAGATCGGTTTCAACGGATCTCCATAACGCAGAGTCAACTGCGTTCCTGAATTGCGCAGATCCAGACTGCGAGAGAGATCCGTTCCCGTTTGGGCCGTATCTGAGTTTGGCCGTCAAGGGCGGAATGGAGGCACCTTTGCCACCTTTCGAGAGTCAGCGCCTCGAGTCCCTGTACAGCTACCGAATCGAAAGGTTTGTCGGAGCTCTTGACTCGAACGTTGGACAAGAACAAGTCCTCGGAGGAGGTGGCCGAGCTCCATCGGCCATGGTCGAAGAGTTCCTTTCGCTTTGCCGTCGATCTGTCCTCGTCCTTTCTCACATGGTAGGCGTCAAGGAGGCTAGGATCACCTTGATCGACCGTGATCAAGTCTGGATGATCGCTCAGAGCGGCATGGGAAGGAGGTGTCTTGGTCCTTTCCGATCCAGATCAAAGTCCCTGGAATCCCACCTCCTTCTCAACAGGAACGAGGGCCTAGTGATCCTCGATGCTGCTTCAGATCCTAGGTTCGCCGATCTGGACCCCAATCCTGTCGTCTCACATGGTCTTGACGAGAGTCAACCATCGGAGCCCGAACAGGCTCGCGAAGACAACTTTGAAGCCTTCTACGCTGGAATGCCCATCCTGAGCTCCAAAGGGTTTCCCATCGGTGAGTCCTGACCGCACCTTCGGTTTCCCATGAAGAGGGAAGGCAGGAAGCCTGGGCTCGCTGTCCTTGCTCATGTCACAGTTTTTTTTTTTTTTTTTTTTTTTCTCCATATCATTTTTTCCATCCTTAACTCCGTTTCGCTTTCTTTGAAACAAAACTCCCCCAAACATGCTTGTTCATCGTCTAAAACGCAGGAGCCATTTCGGTCTCCGACTCCAAGCCTCGAAGACTTTGGCTGACAAGGGATCAGAGCCACCTAGATCTTCTCGCAAAGGAACTTTCGCTGGGTTTGGAGAGGGTGCTGGAGGAGGATTACCTTGCCAAGGCGACCCTGTTCAGGCAGGGCTTGGCGGAATTCAGTAAGCGTGCGATCCGGAGTGGTCTCTCGAACGAGGGTGGCTTCACCGTCGTAGGGATGGATCGGCCAAGTTCTGAAGACGGGAGGATGGAGGATCTAAGCTACGCGCTCCAGCTCATCACCGACGCCTGCCAAATCGAGGCCGCCTACCTGGCCCAAAGCCTTGGAGGTGGTGAAGGGGAACAGTCTCTTTCGAATTGGGAGCCCATGTGCCTCTATGGGAATGCTCTCGGAAAGTCAGTGGAGCAGAACACGGGGCTCGATCCAGAGGTTCATTCGCACGCTGTCAAGGAACCCCTGGTCTTTCAACACGTCGAATTGGGAGATGACCTAGGCAAACGAGAAGCAGTTCTGCCCTGGGACTACACCGGATCGGAGGGTCAGAAATTCAGAGCGGCTTGCTTGGTCCCCTGCCGACACGGGGATGGTAGGGAGGAATGCCAACTGCATTGGGTCTTGGTCGCCCTGAGTACGGACCCTAGAAGAGTGTTCTTCAGCTACGAGCTCGACTTCATCAAACAGTTTGCCGCTCTGATGGTGCCAGTGTTGATGACGACAGATGTCTCTCAGGTTCGGTCGCCCAGGAAGGTGGAGGCGATCCAGAGACCCTCGAGGAAGCTCACCGTCGTAGATCGGAACAACTCGAGGAGCACAGGTAGTAGTCCGAGGATGGATTGCACCGGCCTTCCTCCTCGAATCGTCATCCCTGATGAACAAGATGGAGAGAGGCGGCTCGGCATCACTGGAACCAAGAAGGGGAGGGGTCTGATTGGAAAGGGGCGGGGGTTGCGACTCTCCTCGGATGACGTTGACAGTGAGATAAATGGCTTCAGTGACAGCGACAGTGAAGTGAGCTCCGACAGCCAGGAGCTGCCTTCCTTTCTTCTTTCCAACGTCGATCGTCTCCGAGAGTCCCTGGGAACCAGGTTCGGCCATGATGCCCGAATGGGCTCGAGGAAGGTGGAGGAGGATGCTGCGCCTGCCTCGCCCAGCTTTGGAGGAGGTCTCCAAACGTCCATCTTCTCCAACCTCTGCGAGCCGATCCCTCCTCCGAGGGACGCTGCGGGAAACCTGATACCTGACGGCTCTCTGACCATCCAAGCTGGTCAGGGCCGGTCGTCATCAGACTCGGATCATGTCACGCCAGAATGGGGACCTCCGTTCATCACGGAGGGGAGGATAAAGGAGGCGGGGAGGAAAGTGGCGAGTCTCTTCAGCGGGCCCTGGCAATCTTCGCACGTCCACCAACACCCTAGCCATGCTACGGTCGTAGGTCAGTCTCGTGCTTGGCCGGTGAGTTCGAGGCTCAGGTATGAGGACCGCCGGTCGCCTTGCATCTCGCCTTGGGAGAAAGCGGCTTCAAACACCCATCCTGTTTCCAGCCTCCGCCGCCCTGCCACCGGGATCGACTCTGCAAACGACCATCGGCGGCTCAGACTGCAGAGCGACCGTCCAGGTAAGATGCAAGGCCAGCTCGAGTCACCTCGATGCGAGCTTGAGAAACAGGTGAGGAAGATACCGAGCGCGGACGACGCGTCACTCTCCAGCCTCGCTCCAAATCGAGACCTGGACGGCGAGCGGGGTCAGCTGAAAAATCATCCGTCCACTGGCTCCTTCATCGTCATGGGATGGGAATCGCATCGTGATGCTCGAGTCGAGGAGCGGCGCCCGAACGCGGATGTTTGGGCCATCTCGACTTCGCGGAAGGAAGGGCCGCTTGCTTCACCCACCGGAACGACCTACCAGGGGATCGAACCAGGAGAGACGAAAGCAGTTCAGGACGGATCGCGCAGGTCGAGCATGGCAAGGATGGTACCGGGTCGATCCGTTCTGAGCATGACGTTCGATCAGGAGGAGGAAGGAGCGTACTGGGTCAGAAGGGGGAGCTTTTCAGAAGGCGAGGTTGATGGGAAGGAGCTGAGCCAAGTCGATTCGACCGAGGGGAAAGCGCTGTCCTTTCCCGACCACCTCCCTGGCAACGTCAATCTTGAGACCAGTTCGAATGTCGTGGAGGGAGGCGGAACCAAAATCTACATGACGGAATCCCAAGTCGCTTCGACTGAAGGGTTCGAAATGGTCATGTAGTGGGTGGTGGGGGGTGGCGGGAGGGGAAGAGGAAAGGGCATGATGGAAAGGATCGTGGAGGTGAGGCTCTGGACAAACGTTTCGAGATGGGGAAAAGTACGGTAGGA
>KZ819869.1:0-12207 GCA_003144235.1 Violaceomyces palustris | reverse complement strand
CCCCCCCCCCCTCTCTCTCTCTCCCTCTCAGGCCTTTCAGGCCTTTCAGGTTAGAGGGGTGGGGTGGGTGCGGAGGATGACTAGACAGCGGTGACCCGTCGCCTGGTGAGTGGTGAGGAGTGGCAAGTTGAGTGTGTAGCTAGTGAGTCCAAGGGGATCCGAAAGACAACCACCTCGCTATCGGACACATCCGTCTCTCAGACCAACGCAGAAGGAAACAGGCCTTGACCACTTGGGGTGGGGGGGGGTGTGATTTGGGGGGACTCTGGTTGTGTGGTTGTGTTGGTCCCTTGATCTCTTCTCTTTCCTTTCTATTCATTTTCGGTCTCCGTTCATGTTCTTGTTTGAATCCAACTCCACTCTGGTCCAAAGTTGGTTTGGGCGGCGGGGTTGGTCGACCTTGACTCTCTCCCTCCTCCTCCCCAAAACCACGAGTTTCCGAGGGAGGGAAGGGGGGAGACGTGGTTGGTGGCGCGAAAGGGGTGGGATTCGAAAGGGTCTCTGGTTCGAGTCGACCTGTGTTGCAATGGATTACAAGCCCGAGCCAGCCCAAACCTTGTTGTCAAGACCTCTAAAGTGGATTCGAAGTGTCAAGAGTGAATACAGATGGATCTGCACATCCACCGTGCGCACCTCGCTTTTCCTTCTCTAAAAACGCACTCTCGAGTGAGTTGTTGGCCCTTACGCGGATTCCCCCCAGTGGGTCTCGCCTCGTTCCTCCCCTACTTTCCTTCCTGGCCCGCTGCTCTCCTCCCTCTCCCTCTCCCTCTCCCTCTCCCTCCCCTCCCGTTCCCTTTCCGCTAAAGCCTGTTCCAGTTGCACACGCCCTCTCACGCCCATCACCCTCTTCTCCCCTTGTCACCCTGCCTTCACTACCGCTCCCCATCCCCTCCTCTCAAGGTTTCGCTAGCCATCGTCACCATCTCTTTAGTCCACCACCCACCGCTCTCCTCCTCCTCCTCCCCCTTCCGCCCATATCCCACTGGTCAGACACTCAGTCGCCTCCCTCACCAACGACAACCAACCTCTCCTCCTCCTCCTCCACCACCACCACCACCATGGCGCCACAGCAGAAAGGTTTCAGTTGGTCCAACATCGCCGTTGGCGGTATCATGAACATGTTCGAGGTCAGTCACCCTCGTCTTCCTTGATCTCCCGCTCTCTTCCCCTCCCTCTTTCGCTGAGAGTTTCTTCCGCCCTTTTTGAATTTCCTTTCCTTCCCCCCCTCCAGGTCACCACCCTCGGTCAGCCGCTCGAGGTGCTCAAGACGCAGATGGCCTCCAACCGAGGTCAGACAATGGGTCAGGCGCTCTCCACCGTCTGGTCCAGGGGTGGTGTTCTCGGATTCTACCAGGGTCTCATCCCTTGGGCTTGGATCGAGGCTTCCACCAAGGGTGCCGTACTCCTCTTCACCGCCGCAGAGATTGAGAAGGGCGCCAAGAATGCTGGCATTGGCGCTGGAGCCGCCGGTCTCCTCGGAGGAATGGGAGGTGGTATCGTTCAGGCTTATGCTACTATGGGTGAGTCTCTCTCTCTCTCTCTCTCTCTCTCTCCCCCCCCCCCTGTCTTTCTCTTTCCCTCCTTTTCCGATTTTTTCCTCCCCCTTTTTCTTTCTTTCTTCTACCCGCCCTTGACGGATCTCGCTCATCTCCCTGATTACCTCCTTTTTTTGCCTCACTGCTCCTTCCTGCTCTCATGCCCCTTCGACCCATGACACCCCTGTTCTCGGTTTGCTACAGGCTTCTGCACTTGCATGAAGACCGCCGAGATCACCCGACACAAGCAGGCAGAGGCCGGCGTCAAGCCTCCTTCCACCTGGGCCGTCTTCGGCGAGATTTACCGCAAGGAGGGGATCAAGGGGATCAACAAGGGTGTGAACGCTGTCGCCGTCAGGCAATGTACCAACTGGGGTTCTCGGTGAGTGTCTGCCTTGAACCTCCCTGCTCATGCCCCACTTTTATTTCTCTCTTTTCCCTTCCACATCTCCTTTGATTCTCCTCCTCTGAGCGAGGAGAGGAAAGCGATGAAAGAGGAGGAGGAGGAGGAGGAGGATCTCGAGAGGGTTTGATACCAGAAGTCGTACGACTTTAGGAAGGAGCTGGAGTCCTACTTTCCCTGCTCTCCGTCCGCTGCGCACTTTGCAAACGCCTCCGCTGAATGCAACCCTCCGATTGGTCTCGTCCTCGCCCCTCCCAACAGCATGGGTTTCGCTCGTCTCGCCGAGACACCTGTCCGCGCCATTTCTGGAAAGTCGGAGAAGGACAAGTTGAGCGCTGGTGAGAGGATCGCCTGCTCAACGATCGGAGGTGCTCTTGGAACGTGGAACCAACCTATCGAGGTCATCAGGGTTGAGGTGAGTCATTGAAGAAGGGAGGTGGCACACTTTTGCATAAGGACATGACGGTTTTGTCAGCGTCCCGCTTTTCTTTCACTTTCTCAAAAAACAAAATAAAATTGTGGGGGGTTTGGGAGGGCGGAGGGGCTTCCTTCTTTTGTATTTCTGAGCTTTGGTGAACGGTCGATGGTGGAGCTCAGGCTCCAGGGGGAGGCGAAACCCTTTCATTGACGTTTTCTTTCTCTCTACTTTTTTTTCCATCGCCCTTGCCACCACACTTACCAGATGCAATCCATGGCCAAGGCCGAGCCAGGGTCCAACAGGCCAAAGAACCTCACCATCCTCAACACCCTCTCGTACATTTACAAGGAGAACGGCATCAAGGGCCTCTACAGGGGTGTCTCTCCGCGTATCTGCCTCGGCATCTGGCAGACCATCTGCATGGTCTCGTTCGCCGACTACGTCAAGGAGTACATTGACAAGCCAGCCAAGATCTAAATGGGGGCCCTTGACGTAGGAACGAGTGAACTTCTCTCCCTTTTCTTTTACCTCTTTCTTACCCATCCCCAACTCTCTCTTCCTGGAAGCGAAAAAAAAAAAGAAAAAAGATCGGCGATCCCATCTCGCCTCCAACTTGCCCCCTTGCTCTCGTTTCGGAAACGAAATCCATGTCACCCTTCCCTCCCCCCCCCCCCCTCACCCATTCGTTGGTAACCTTTCCTTCCTCCCACTTGCCCCTTTCCCTTTCGGCCCAGTCTCGGGTTTCCATCCGGGATGGAAAGCATGACGACTTCCCTCCTCTTCTTCCCTTCCCTTTCCCCCCTCTTTCTCTTTTTCAAACAGGTGATACCTCTGGTGATTCCCCTCTTCCCCCTTCTCTCCTCGTAGTAAGAAAAAAAAGGGGGGGGGGGGGGCAAAGGGTGGGCCAATTTCCCCTACCCCTCTTTTCAAACTTTTTTCTTCCCCCCACCCCAAACCTTAATAGATGGACATCGAATGACACAACACAGACAAAAAGAGAAAAATAGAAAAAAAAAAGACGCGGGTTCGTTCTCCCCTTCCCCTTACCACCATCACGCCGACACGAACCAAGAACCAAAGGCAGGGAAGGAAGAATTCGAAAGACCCAAGTGTGGTACGTGTGGAGCGGTTTTCCATCTCGAAATCTCGTCAACACCTCCGGCTGAGCGATGATCTCGGCGAAGAAAAGAGGACGGATCAGAGCCAAGGCACCTTGCCTTCTTCCAGTCGGAGACCCTGCGACCTCAGCAGTTCCAGGACGACCAGGGTGGAGCTCGTGACGCAACCTGGAGGGGGGAAAGGGGGGGGGGGGGGATGAGAGATGGAGAGAGAGGTGGATTTCAGAATACCTTCCTTTTTTTTTTCCAATCCCCCCACCTTGATTTACCCCACCCCCTTCGCGAGCTCACCTTCCAACAGTGGGATGCCGCTCGACCAAGACCCGCAAAAGTAGAGCTCGGCATGTCGTCCTCCGTCCTCCGCTGGACGACTCGATCGTTGAAGGGGTCCCAGTCCGAGCTTCCATCCCTCCCCTCTTCGACGACCGCTGGCGGTGCTAGGTTCGAGTTCCAGTCGGACCTCGTCACAACCTGGTTGGGCGCCTTCCCTGACGTGCTGGAAGAGTTGCCACCTGGCCTCCTTGGCCTCCATGTCCAGCACGGCCCTCTCGAATCGGCTCTCGGAGATCACTTTCTCCACGTCCGGCATCAGCTCCGCCAACGGGTTGGTGGTTTGAAGGATGACCTGTTCCGTCGTCGTCGTCGCCTCCTTGTTCACCTCCAGTGCTCCCATCCCCTCATCACCTCCTTGTTCTCCTTCATTCCACATCCTGCCCTCGCCACCGTCGCCGCGACTCGTCCTTCTCCTTCTCCTCCCCTTGAGGTACCTTTCGTCCGGCTCGCCCGATCCGCGCCGACCACCATCGTTTCCTCCGTGGTGGAGGAGGTGGGTGGCCATGGTTTGGTGCTCTCCTTCTCGCATCTCCCCTCCCGTGGAAGGCTGACGGGTTCGTCCTTGCTCGACCTGGTGCCAGACCAGGTTGAGGTCCCTCCAATCCCTCTCGCATCGTGGGAGGAGCCTCCTGTCGGTGTGGTTGAGCACTAGGCTCCTCTCGTACTTGAACTTCTTCAGCTTGTCCAGGATAGACCTCAGCCTCTCCTCCTCCTCCTCCTCCTCCTTCGCAAGCCTCCCCTCTCGTCCGCTCGGCGTTCCGTCGTTGAGGCTGGAAATGTAAACCTCCAGAAACTTTGCCGACTGGTTGGCCTGTGTCGCCAGGATGACGTGAGAAAAGCCTTCGTGGACGATGACTTGGCCTCCTCCCAACCAACCCTCATCCCCACAGTGGTTGGCCGCGCTGGTCGTGGTGTCGGTCGGCTCCGAGCAAGGCGTGTTGAGACCGGAATCCTTCTTCCCCTTCCTCACCTTGATCCTCACCAATCCTCTGCCCCGTTCGTCGACGTAATGGGAGAGCGAATCCACCGTGCAGCCGGTCCAGACCATGTTGCCTCGTCGGTTTGGGCTTTCCCCTCTGCTGCCGACGCTGCCGGTGCTCCCAACCTCCTCCTCCTCCTCCTCCTCCTCCTCCTCGGCGGTGAGAAAGTCTCCGACGAGCTTGCGCACCACCGACCTGACTCCTTCGTCGACCAGGTAGTGGTCCTTGAGGAAGGTCAAGGCGACGTAGTCGAGGAGCTCGGCGACGGGCGATTCCCAGACGCTACGGTTGGAGCACGTCATGACCGAGCTGAAGAGGGGGACCAAGGTTGACGTGGCGAATCGTTCCCTGAACCCGTTGATCACCCCCTTCGCCCTCCGCCTTAGAAGCCCACCGTCTCGTTCGGCTTCGGCTTTACCGCAGCAAAAGTCGTGGAGCGTCATGGAATGGATGGGATGGTGGACATCCTTGGTGTTGCCCGAGTGGTGGTGGTAGAGGGCTCGAAGCAGAAAGTCTAGGTAGGAGAAGACCAGGACGGTGAGCTGGAGCAGGTAGCCTCCCAGCTTGAGCGTGTCGCGCAGTAGCTCGAGTGGGAGGAGTAGCAGAAGGAGTAGGAGGTTGGGTGATGGCGATGACGATGACGAGGAGGAGGAGGAGGAGGAGGAGGAGGAGGAGGTGATGCCGGTGGCCTTGAGGAGGTTTTGGATGGAGGGGAGAGAGAGACGGGAGGGAAGGCTGATGCCTCTGAGGCCGTTGGATCCATTGTAGATCAGGCTAGGGTCGGCCGGGGTAGGTTTCTTGGAAGGAGAGCGCCGAGCCGAGTCGTCGAGCTTGGAGAAGGAGTAGGTGAAGTTGCAGGGCGAGATCGAGATGCGCAGGTGGCGGTAGAGGGCGAGGAGGTGAGGGTAGTAACCGTCGGTGAAGGCCCTCATGGGAACGTCGACCCTCAGGTGGGCCTGGCGGGTCGAGCGCACTTTGTCATGTGGCTGAGGGATGGGAACCGAGACGCTCTGGCTGTCCATCCCAAGGCTCTCGGATCTCTCGAAGATGTGAACCTCTACCAACCTGGAAGGAGACGAGGAGGAGGAGGAGCAAGAGGAGGAGCAAGGGGTGAGTGGTTGGGAGAGGAGGTAAGCGGCGACAAGGCCGGTGAGTCCCGAGCCGATGACGGCCACCTTGATGGGGGGAGGTTCTTGTCCGTTCATAAGGGAAGCGAGGGAGGGGGGAGGAAGGTTTTGAGACGGAAGAGATGGAGAGGATCAGGGGAGATCAAAAGGTCCTGTATGGATGCGTGGGTGAATGCAGACTGTATGCCACTTGAGGGTTGGTGGTGGTGGTGGTGATGGTGATGGCGGTGAAAGAACGAAATCTTCTCCCTCTCTCCCTCTCCCTCCCTCTCTCTCTCTCTCCATTCGTCAGGACGGTGGTCGAAAACAAGGGACAAGTGAGTCGGTCCCGAGCGAGGTGTGAGTGGTAAACAACAACAGCAGAGGAGCATGACGTGCAGCTACACGATTGGTCCCCCCCCCCCTGAAGAGGGTCGCGTCCCTCTCGCTCCCACCAACTTGCACGCTCCCAAACCTCCTCCAGCCGCGGCTCACCCTCTCCTCACTCGGTCTTGTCAACACCCCGAACAACCCGATCCCCACCCATCCAAGGCTCACAAACATGCGCAATCTCGGAGGAGAGATAGAAGGGAGGACACACGCAAGCGCAAGGTTCGAGGTTTGGGATGACATGGAATCTCCAAGGTAAAAAAATAAAAAATAAAATAAAAAAGAATACATCGAGGGCCAAGCCACAATCGTATCGAAATCGTCCGTTTCGTCAAAAGAGTCCCTTCTCCTCCCAGTCCTTGAGGTGGACCGTCATCACCTCGCCGCTCAGCCCCACCGCCTTGGAAAGGCTTGGGCAGTCCCTGACGCTCTTGGCCAGCTCGAACTCGACGTCGGCGTGCTCCAACCCTAGCTCGAAGAAGCTGGCCAGCTTGAAGCCCGGGACCCTCTCCACCAAGTGCGCAGGGCTCGTCTCCTTTCTCTCGTCCTCTTGCTCCTCCTCCTTCTCATCACCCGCTTCCGTGCTGTTGCTGGGCGCGCTCGCCATCCTCTTGACTTTTTCCAGCCAAGTTTCGCAATCCACCGTCTCGATCCTCTTCGTCCTCGCCCCGCGTCCCCCATCCGTCCTTTGCTCAAAGTACTTGCTGATGCTACCCAACATCTCTCCCTTCCAGTCAGATTCGCAAGGGTTGATGATGTGCCTCACGATCACTACTCCCTCTTTCTCCTCCTCCTTCTCCTCGACCTCCTCTCCCTCTTGCGTCCCATCCTCCCTCCCGCAGGCTTGCCGCCCCAGCAGCAGTTCCAACGTCGCTTTGGCCGCGAGGCTGGCCGGAAGGAATCGCTTGACCGGCAACCTGTCCGGGGCGCAGCCCACCAGTCCGACCATGGAGACCAGCAGGGGAAGCCACTCCAGAGGACTCCATCCTCCCTTGTCGCTCCCTCCGCAAAGCTGACCCACACGAAGCACAAAGCATCTCTTTTCCGCCTCCCTCTCTCCTCCTTGCGACGAAGAGAAGGACCAGGATTCGGCGTACTTTGAGACGATCTGCTCGGCCACCCACTTACTCTCCCCGTACCCCACTCCCACCGCCTCCCTCGCCTCGACGTCCATGCTCTCCTCGACAGGCCATGGCCTGTAGCTGTACCTCCTCTGAGAAGAGGCGATCGAAGAGACCAGTCCGAACCTGCACCTCCCTCGATCGCTGCCCCTCATCTTGTCCGAGAGGGAGCAGAAATCCAACAGGTTCCTCGTCCCCTGGATGTGAGTCTCGACGAACGACGAGAGGCCCATGTTGAAGTTGACGGGCCATGCGTTGTGGATCACAAGGTCCACCTCTTCCAGCAGCTGTATCGTCGTCGTCGTCGTCGCCGTCATCCAATCGTTTGATCCATCGTTGTCAGTCCAGTGTGTTTGTGTATGTGCGTGTGAGAGAGGGGGGGTGAAAGAAAGACATGAAGAGGGAACCAGGAAGGGATAGGAAAGTGAAAAGAAAGAGGATGGGATGGTCCGGCCCAACTCACCTCTTGATAGAGCTCTTGCCCAACCCCCAAGTGGGCCTCGCCTAGGTCGGCTCCGATGAGGGAGAGTCTTGAAATGTTTCGATCGAGGAGTTGGACAGGGATCGCCTGCTGCGTCATGGCCCTCCTCTGGTGATCCAACATGACGTCCTTCCTCCTCCTTCGGTTGAGGCAGTAGATGTGGATCACCCTGTCGCTGCTGAGAAGCTGGCTCAAGAGGTGGCAACCCAACTGACCCGTCGACCCCGTCAGTAGGACCACGACACCTCCTCCTCCGTCTCTACCCCCTCGAGATCTCGTCCACCTTGGTGTACCGCAGGTAGGAGGAGGAAGGTGGTTTTGCGAGTCGGAAGAGATTCCTCGCTTCTCTGGACTGGCAGAGTCGACCTGAGGATGATCCGGACCGCTCAGCCCAAGACAGAGTCGATCCCTCAACCTTTCCATCTCCTCCGCCTTCCTCTCCACCTGCTCCTCGCTGAGCTTGAGCGTCTCGAACCCTCTCAGAACCTCTCCCTCGGATTCCAAGATCTCTCGGTAGAACCTCGTGAGCGATGCCAGGCTAGGTTTGAGGTAGACGAGGTTCTTGTTCACCAGCCTCTCCCATTCCTTCCTCCTCCCCCCTCTCTCCGAAGAGAGGCTGGAGACGAACCTGCTCCAGATCATCAGCGCCTGCAACGAGTCGCAGAGGCCTCTGGAGACGAAATCCTCCTCTTCGTTCTCCGGTATCCTACCTAGGACCGAGGCGAGGATGGATTCCACCTTGGATCTCGGATCCTTCCCCCTTCCTCTCGCCTCGAGGCTTTGTAGATCCTCCTCCTCGTTCCTTTCACGACCATCGGAGGAGGAGGAGGAGAGCCGGTAAAGCGATTCGATCTCTCTCTCGTACATCTCCAAAGCCTTGACCTTCTGAACGCTCCCCTTGGCAGTCAGTGGCAGGCTCCTGCCTCTTTCGCAGAAGATGACCATCTCCGGGTAGAGCTTTGAAAACTTCGGAACCTTCTGGTTCCAAGCTTCCAGACTCTTCCTAACCTCGGCTTTCCTCCTCCTCCTCTCCTCCTCGTCCTCCACCTCACCACCACCTTGTTCGCGCAGAGCAGGTTGGTGGAATTCCACCAAGGCAAACACCTGATCCTTTCCTTGACCCCCCACCAGAACCTTCTTGACAAACTCCAAGGTGGATTCGAGGTGGGCCTCCAGAGGTCTCGGGTCGGTCTTCTCCCCGTTTCGGTGGACGATCAGGTCGTCCTTCCTTCCAACGATCTTCCACCAGCCTTTCTCGGTCGGGTGCTCGACGAAGAGGTCTCCCGTAGAGTAACGACCTCTCGCCTCTCCGTCGCTGATCATCTCCTCGTTCCCTTGGTCCAGCTTTGCCGGCTTGGCACCCCGACTCCCGAGTCTGGGAGATAGGAGGATGAATTCGTACAGACCTTGGCCCTGAGGCGTCATGAGGTACTCCATCTCGTCCTCCCTCCACCTCATGTACTCGCTCTCCAGTGGGTTCCCAGAGGGGTGGATGTAGGTCACGTTTCCGATCTCGGTCCTGTGAGGCCGGGGGGGGGGGAAGCGAGTGAAATGGTGTTGTTTTGTATCGGGAAAGAAAGGTTCAGGTCAGTTGAAATCAAGAAGAGAGCGGATTGGACAGGAGAGTGTCGTTGGAGGGCACGAGGGAATCCACTCACGTTCCATAACCGATGAGAAGAGGCACCTTCTCCTTGACCATCTCGTCCCTGATCTTTGGGTTGAGAGCACTCCCTCCGAAACCCTGAATAAATGGTCGATCCCGAGAGAGAAATGGTTTCTCATCAGTCCAGTTCAATCAGAAGGGAGAGAGAGAGAGAGAGAGAGAGTGGGGCAAAGGGATGGGACGGACTCACGATCCTCTTGCTCTCGACCAGGATCTTCCTGATCCCTAACTCTCGGTCCGTGTTCCAGATGGATTCGAGGATCATGGGAACCGAGACTAACGTCTGGGGTCGGAAGTGTCGAATCATCTTGACGAAATGATCCGTTTGAGCCGTCATCTCCCTCGGCATCTCTATCCCCACCGACCCTGTCGTAAGGGAGTTTAAAAAGTACAGTCCCTGTTGTACCGAGGGATGGGGAGGGTGGGGGGGGGGGGGGGGAAAGAATCGGATGGTATGATGAGTGCCCTTTTTGTAGATAGGATGTTCTCTCCCGGCTTTGTGTTTGGATATGATTGTTCAGTGCAATCGCACCTCGCCCATCCTTCCGAGAGGGGGGGGGGGCGGTCGATGTCAGCCTACTCTACCTCCTCCATTCCCCATGCTATTCTCCTCCCCAAGGGAGAACTCACCATGGCCAAGATGTGATTGAGAGGGAGAGGAACAAAGATCTTGTCTCCTGCCGAGCAGGAAGGCCCCTGGTTCAGGATGGCGAGGTACCAGAGGTACCTGTTGGTGTGGTAGATGGGTTTGGGGTTTCCCGAGGTGGTTCCTGAAGTCTGAAGGATGTAGACGGGTCTGTCGCAGAGGCTCGACCAGTTCTCCCTGTATCTCTTCTCCACATCTCCTCGGTCTTCGTCGTCGTAACTTTTTTCGGTACGAGGATCGGGAGAGTGGGTGGACGAAGCCAGCTTGACTTCCTCCTCCTCCTCCTCCTCCTCCTCCTCGCTCTTCAAATCTGGGAAGAGTTGGTCAAACGAAGGCATTCGGAAAGTCTTGAACCCTTCTCCCAGCACGTTCGCGTACTCTTCGTTCTGGACGTCGTCGTTGTCATCGTCGTGGAAGAGGATCAGGCTTCCGACTTTGGCCATCAGACTGGCCGAGACGGCGTTCGAGTTCCTAGGAGAGAGGCAGAGGACGATCATTCCCATCTTGACCAGAGCGATCCTGGTCACCTCGTAGAGGATGGAGGAGTTGGCCAGGAGCGAGACGATGGTGGTGGACTTGGGAACCTCGCCACCCTCCCCTCCGCTTGCTGGCAAGAGGTCTCGAAACTTTTCAGCAAAATCCTCCACCGCCCTCTGGAATCGACGGAACGTGATGCGCTTGGAGAGGATCGAGTCCCTCTCCTTGTCGTAGCTGGGGTGGATCACGGCGAGGTGGTCCGGGTTCCTCCTCAGGTTGAAGTCCAAGAGGTCGGTCAGGATCATCGGCTCTGAGCTCGATGGAGGTCGGTATCGACAGGGCTTGGTGAATGGCGGCGTCATCTTACGTTGCAGGTCCTTCTCGAGCTTCTTTCTCTTTCCCTATTTCCCCTCTCCTGCTTCTCTGCTTCTACCCTTTTAAGAACGACCACAAGGGCTTTCTTTCACCTCCTCCTTCTCCTCGCTTTTCCGTACACCTTCTTGAACGGTTACGAGTTCTCTGCTTCTACTTCTTCTTCTTCTCACCTCTTGGGGGGAAAGGGGAGGGGAAGTTGCACTTTGGTTGTGCAAGGCAGTAGATATCTCAAGCTGGAATCGTCACAGGTGGGGGAGAGGGGTTTCGTATCCGACAAGTCGAGGGTAAGGTGGGATGGGGGGAGAGGGAGGATGGAACAGCCGAGGCTTGAAGCGATCGCTTCGGTATTTATTCAAGCCTGAAATTCCCCCCCAATGGAGAGCCAAGAAAGGCGGTGAGCGAGTGGAAGTGAGTGTGGAGATGACCGCAAACGCCGCTCGTCAACCTCCTTCCTTCCCCTCATCAACTCCTTCCTCTCTCGTACGCTCCAACTTTCAGCTCCGATAGGAGCACATGCCATGAGAAGGGGACCATGTGATTCCATCGAAAACGGGAGGAGGGAGGACGCATGGGAACCAGAGAGGGGAAGGAGGGGAGAGGAAGGTGGGATTGATTTAAAAGCGCAGGCCTTGCCTGTCTATGCCCACCATTCCAAGGGGAATGCATGAGGCTTGGAGTTTTCTTGGGGGATGAGAAGAAGGAGCCTTCCTCCCTCCTCCCACCATATGGACCCATCTCTCTTTCCCCCTCCACCTCCGTCTATCTATAATCAGGCGATCCCGCCGAAGGGGGAAGGGAGGAGGGAAAGGGTGGGGAAGGTGAGCGAGAGAGGGTGGGTTGTCGGGTTCCTATCCTTTAACGCTTCCGGAAGGCCGGTGAGAGAGGCACAAGGATGGGAAAAAAAAGGAAGCCCCTCGCTGAAGTCCAAACTGGTCGATCCCTTATCATGATGGGGTGGATTCGTTCTCCTCCCTTTCCTCACACAGACGCTCCACTTGGGGAGAGGATGATTCATCTACGATGGCCCCAAGCCAGGTGAAATCGACGAGTTCGGAGCGAAGTCCTCTTCGATTCTTTCCTTTCGAAAGACGGGAGGAGGAGGAGGAGGGCGGTCTTGCCTTCAGATCTCAAGCCCCCCCCCCCCCCCCCCCCCCCCCCCCC
>KZ819868.1:0-41866 GCA_003144235.1 Violaceomyces palustris | reverse complement strand
GGGGGGGGTTGGGGGTGGGGGTGATGTACAAGGCTGGCGATTTGATCCTCTTCGTCTTTCCTTTTCCCACCCGACCCCCGACCCAACCCCCTCCACTATTCCCTTTGACACGGTCGGTGACGATCCACAAGTCCTTATTCCCCCCTTCCCTTGCGAAACTGTAACCCATACGCAACATGATATCCCTTTTTTTTTCACAGACGTCACGAAACCATCAGAAAGTGGGTCAACAAAAAGATTTGGAGAGGGACGCATCTCCCCCCCCCTGGGAAAGTGAACGGCTGCCTGTGGAACCCTTCCGACGTACTTTGGGAAGGGAAAGGGAGAACCAGAAGTTGGAGGCGAGGTCGTTTTCTTCTTTCCCTTCCCCCCACCCCTCTCTTTGAAGACACGGCATACTGTGCACAGAAAGGATCTTTCACAAGAAATGGTGTTAGGGGGGATGGAACGACGGAAATTCAACAGGGGAGCCGGGGGGATCAGATGATCTCCAGATCGCTGTCGCTCTCCTCGTCACCTTGGACGACGAGCCGATCCTCTTCAAGGTTGGATCGAGACGACCCTGTCGACGCACCTCGATCGACACACTTGAGCTGAGCTCGATGTTTCTTCGAGATCCTCAGGTCGGGCACCTTTTCGAGTCCCGTCCTACCTTCGTCGTCCCCTGCTGATCCGGTGAGCGACTTGACGGCTCCTCGATCCTTGGTCCTGGCCAAGAGGTTGGACCTGGAATCGTTCCTTGGTCTCTCCTCCTTCGCTTCCTGACCATCACCCTCTCTGTTCGAAGATCCTTTGCCGACGCACCCGGAGAGCGGGTTGAAGCCCAACTTTTGGATCGCTTCGACGCTGTAGCTGAACCTCTTGGGTGAGCGTTGACGATCGACGTTGACCTTGTCCATTCCTCCTCCTCCTCCTCCTCCCTCCTCCTCCTCGTCCGTCAGAGGGTCGAAAGGGTTTTTGACAAGGGAGGGATTCGAATCCCGTAAGAGCCTCGACCCACCTCCCTCCCCGGTTCCTCCCGACTTCTCTCTTTTCCCTTTTCCTGACCGACGGATCAAGGGTGAGGATACCTGGTGGGAACTCTTCTCCTCCCTCTTCCTCTTCCTCTTCCTCTCCTCCAAAGTCCTCTTCGCGATCTCCACGAGTTCCAGAGCGTTGGTCGATTCCCTCGGTGCGAAGATGACCGCCGACTGTGGTGAGTTCTTCACCCCTTCGGGAGAGGTGTTGGAGGAGGAGGAGGCTTTGCTAAGCTCCTTGACGCCTTGGCTGCCGCTCCTCGATCGCAGGTCCCCCTTGGCGACCTTGAAACAGATGGCGTTCTCCAACCTCAGGCTCTCGGCCTTCCTCTTCAACCTCAAGTCCTTCTCCACCTTCCCCCTGCCCAAGGCTTCCCCGACGTCGAATCTCCTGCTCTGAGGGTTGGTCGGGTCCAGCAAGACCTCCCTGGCCCCGCCGCCCCTCTCGTCCTCGACGGTGAAGGTCTTGCCTCTGTTGGAGTCCTCAAAGTTGAATTCGTAATCGTCCTGGTCCTTGCCACCACCTCGACCGAACCCTTTCCTCTTCCAACCACCTCTACCACCAAAGTGGGGGTTGAACTCGGCTCCAAAGCCGCTCGACCTTCCGTTCCCTTGCCCGTCGTGACCGTTGCCCACATCCAGACCGGTGGTAGAGTTGGAGAGGTCCATCCTTCCCATCCTCGCGCTTCTCAGTCCCAGCGAGAGGTGGAAGTCGCAGACCCTCGAGGAAAAGTTGTTGGCCTGCCTGCCTCTCAGGTCGACGTAGGCCGTGCAACGTTTTCCGTCCCTCTTGATCGCCTCGCACTGGCAAAAGTCCGAGCTCCTCCCTATCACGAGGATCGAGTCCTGCGAAGTGGGAGTGATGGTCAGGATGTTGTCCCTCTTCTCGCCCCTGAACTCTCCCTTGATCGTTGTGAAGGGGGGTTGAATGCGTTTTCAGGATGTTGTGAGTGAAAAAAAAAAAAGCTCAAGAACCTTTTTCTTTTTCTTTCCTGCTTACTTTTCTGGAAAGGGTTCGGTCGTGGTTGCAACCCCCTCGGCACTCACCTTCCAAGGTCTCAAGACCCTAGGGTTCATGATGGCGATCACAGTCCCTTCCCTCTCCTTGCATAGTTTCTCAAAGGCTCCTCCGGAACCGTTCCTGTACCTCGTCTCCCTCCTCTTCTCCCTTGTCGCCTGAAGGAACTGGTCCACCTCGCCTCTCACGAAACCTCCGCCTCCACCACCGACGACGACCTCGTCGGCTTGGAAGAGCAAGAGGCTGAGGATCGAATCGCCCCTTGTCTTTCCTGTCGAGTCGGTTCCCTGGTGGACGCTGAGGTCGACCAGCTTGATCTTCATGTACTTTCTACACTTGACCTCCTCCTCAACCCCCTCTTCTCCTCGGACCTTTCTGAGCGTCTTTGACCGATTCTCGAGAGATTGATTCGATTCGGGTAAGAGGTTCAGACGTGGATCGTCGTCGTCGCCGTCGTCTTCGATCCCTCTGAATCGAAGTCTTTCGTGCTGAGCTGGGAGGCTTTCGTCATCGTCGCCGTCGTCTTCGATCCCTCTGAATCGAAGTCTTTCGTGCTGAGCTGGGAGGCTTTCGTCATCGTCGCCCTGTTCCACTTTCCTCCCTTTGGTGACCAGGATCTCGCTCTTCTCAGCTATGACGGCGATGGTCAACCAGTCGCCCAAGACTGGAACTTGGTAATCTCCGTCGGGATGACGCCTGCGACGATGGTCTTTGCTGAACGGAGGGAGGGATGGCAACCTCACGACAGAGTAGAGCATCGAGGGAGGGATGAGGTACCTCATGTCCAGGAAAGAGACCATCTGTTGGTGACTGACGAACCTCTCCTTTAGCCTGATCCCGCTGAAAGGTTCCATCCTCCTCCACTCGGGATCCTCCTCGTTCGGATCCAATCTACCTGGTCCGATCCTCAACTCTTCGATCAAGGTGAAATCCTCCTCGTCCCTCTTCGACCTCCCCGAAGATCCTCCTGCCCTCTCTTCGTCCAAGATCCTGACGGGTTGATGGAAGCCTTCGGACCTGACTTTGGAAAGTTTCAGAGCAGTGATGGAGGAAGAGGTTGAAGAGCAAGAGGGTGAATTTTCCTCCCCCTCCACCACCATCCCTTCCTCCTCTGGCAAGGAGACCCTACGCTGTTGAAGGATGGTGTTGGTGGCTTCCAAGAGTCTTGATCCTTGATGCCATTTCGTCGTCCTTTCGTTGGAAAGGTTGGGAAGGGTTGGTCTCTTCCCTTCCGATTTCGGACCATATCCTCCCTCCCCTTCTTCCATTCGATGGCTGACCGACCAACTCCTGTCCCTCTTCTTGCTGGGAGAGGCGGGAACGATCACCTTCTTTCCCTCATGACCACCACCGTTCCGCGATGGTCCGATGACCCTGGCGTTGAGTGGAGAAGGTCCTCCCGAACCCCAATTCCGATCCGAAGCCAAACTTGATCTCAGCATCTCCTCTTTCGATTGATGGAAATCGAAGAGAGGGAGAGAAAGGGTGTGCGTGTATGTATGTATGCGTCCTCAAGTCAAGATTCAGGCATGAGAAGAAGGCATGTGTGTGTGTGTGTGTGTGTGTGTGTGCTAGGGTGATGGTGGTGAGGCGCAAAGGAAAGCGAATGCAAGAGCAGGAGAGAAACCGAACCAACCTAACACACAATCATACGCGGACGTGACGCGTCTCTGCACCTCTGACGCGTTTATTAAATGTCGGGGGCACATCAACCCAAGTTGAGCTGCTTTCTCGCCAAAGGTCGTTCAAGGATCTCCCCCAGTGGGGTAGGATTCCAACCTCTTCTCCAGTCTTTCTCCCCTTGCCTCGCCTCTAGGAAAGGGGACTGCAGAATCTAAGCTAGGGTGTCGATCGAAGACATTGAGAGAGGGGTAGGAAGGGGTTTGGGGATGGAAGGGTACGCTTGGGTGTAAAGAAAGTGTTGAGGAGGGAACATTGCGGTGATCAAGTGGAGGGGACTCGGGAAGTAGGTGGGGGGATGGGATCAGAAAAGTCCTAATAGGTCGTCGTTACCACCCGCACCGCTCGCCGTCTTCGGATGGCTCCCCGTCGTTACGGGGCTGATGGAGGAGAAAGGGTCGCTCTGCTGGACAACAGGCAAAGACTGGAGAGCTTCCAGACCGCTCCTGGCCCCAGGTTGTTCCGCTCCTGGCGCCGAGTCGAATCTGTTTCCGTCATCATGCGTTGTTTCGAAATGGAGAGACTGTCAGATTTCAACTCGTTTTTCGCCTTTGACACCTTTGTCGGGCTGTCCAGGTGATCGGAAAAAGGGCGAGGGGAGAGGCAGGAAGAAGTGAGGCACTCACAATCCGAGCAGGTCGTTCAACTGATTGCCATTGTTGACCTTGCCGACATTAGCGTTCCCAGCGCCACCTCCGTTCGATCTCTCGTCACCCGAGATGTTCAGAGATCCCATGATCAGCCCATCCAGTCCACCCAGTCCGCCAGCCGAGGCGCTGCCCGCCACCCCTCCCTTGGCCCCGCTGCTCAGCTCATCATCATCCTCGCCAAAGTCGAGCAGGTTCTCCGAGTTCTGGCCTTGGACGACGGTGGCTAGGGCCTTCTCCCTCGTGATCTCGTCCTCGGCTGTCAATCCGCCGTCTTGACCCTTCTTGCTCCTCATCCCGTCCAGTCCAAATCTCGCCCTTCCGATGAACGTCGACTCTGGTTTATGGTAAGCCGAGGAGAGCGAGGAGAGTTCCGAGACCAGCTCGTCCAGTAATGCCTGAGGCACCGTTGTCAGCGGGATCGAGATCGGCGGCCTTTCGGCCAGGACGACGGACTGTTGATCCACGAGAGGAAAGATGAAGGGTGGCATGAAAAGGGAGCAAGCGGCACATAGGTTCCTGTTCAATAATCGGTATAACTTATTGCGACGCGGTTGAGGACTCACCTTTCCAGCAACGGGGTCCGAACTGCTCAACAGTCGCCAGTAGATGAAAGCCCTATCCCGGATGTCCGGGCTGTCGCAATTCTTGGTCGCCTTTTCGAGCACCTGCTGTACGATGCCCTGGGCCGGTCCATCGGGCTTCTTGAGGAAGAGCTTGACGATGGCCGTCAAGGTCTGGAACTGGACCGTATAGCTCTCGTCCTCGAAGCCGTCCAGGAAGCTTTCCAACAGTTCTTCACTGTTCTGGATCTTTTCCGCGTACTCTCCCAAGATCCAGATGAGGGAGGCCTTGGCTTCGGGCTCGTCCAGATCTTCGAGATTGGAGCAGAGGGTTGGGATGATGCCCTCGTAGTTGGAGGGGTACTTTCTGAAAATGTCCTTGATCACGATGATCGACTCCTGCACCACATAGCTGACCCTAGTTGAGATGAGGTCTAGGAGCACGTGGACGCATCTTTCCGCTGCTGCGTCGATCTTGATGGCACACTGGCCGATGGCCCGGATCGACTTTCTGACAAAGTCGACGTCCACTTCTGAGGCGTACCTGCGGATGGATGGAGGGCGGGCGACGAGATATTCTCGTCAGCAATTTCTTCTTATCGTCACATCGCACGAGCCCAGTTCCTCTTCCCTTCCTTTGCAATGGGCAAGCAAATGTGAAGATTCGGAGACAAGTTCGGAGTTCCACTCACTCTTTGAGCTCGCTCAGGAGCATGTCCACATTTCTCTCGTTGGCCAATTTGATCATGATCTCGAGTTTCTCCAACTTGACATAGGACGGGTCATTGTATTTGCAGAAAAAAACCCTGAGCTCGGTGGATAGGATGTCCGGCCTCTTTTGAAGGAGCAGGTTGATGTTCCTGAGGGCTACCCACTGTACCTCCGGCGCCGAGGATACAAGGGTGACTTTGGAGAGTGTCGGAGGTAGGACAAAGGATAAACGGCGAGGGGAGTGGAAGGAATGAGACCAGCGACGACCAGAAGAGCGGGTTCGCGAACCTCCTGGAGAGTGATCCCTCCGCAAAAAAAAAACTCACCCAGGGGGGGGGCCATTTTTCTGATGAGCTGTTTCACAAAGTCGTCCTTCCTGACCTTTTGCATGTGGATCATGATGACCTTGACAGCGCCTAGTACCACGCTGCCGTTGGCATGCTGGAATTGGGGCATGACTCTCTCGCAAATCTGCTCGGCCTCCTTCTCGTCCAGCGACTTGTACCTCGCCAAGGAGTTGAGGATGGCTATTCGTCCCCACTCTGTGCACTCGTTGAGCGCGATCAGGAGCTTTGTCAGGACCCCAGAGTCAATGATGAAGATGGAGGATTGGCCGGAAGGATCGTTCTCTAGCGCTGTCTGGTGAATGTCGGTCAGTGCGGTGACTGCATTTGCCACGACCTTTTGATCGGCCGCCGTGGAGGGAATGCGGGGTGAAGGAGAGGTTCGGGTGGTGGGTGGGTCAACAATGCTGATCGCCCTTGTCAAGATCCCTATCCATGGTGATCTCGAGCCAGGTAGGCGCTTGAGTCGATCGAACTTACCATAGGGTTGCTGTCGCCGACCATGTCCTTCAACATGCCGACAAAGCCTCTGTCCACGGCTAGCTCGGCCTTGAGATCGTACAACTTTGCAACGCAGATGGCAGCTGTTTTCCTCACGTACGGGTTGTCATCCTTGAGCCCCTTTTCCAGTGGATCCGAGAGGTAATCGATGATCTTTTCCGCCCTCAGGCATCCCATGGTTCGGATGGCGAGGGCGCGTATCAGCGGGTTCGGATCCTCGGTATCCTTTTGAAGGCGAAGAGAGAGAGAAAGGGGAGATCCGAAGCGAGTGGGGAGGATCGGATGCAGACTGTTCATTTCTGACAAACGAAGAGAGAGAAAGGGACGGAAGAAGGAAGATTCGGGCTCTTACCTTGACAAAAGTGTTGACGGCCAGGATGACTAGTTCGGGTTGGGTCTTGGCGTAGTTCATCAGGTAGAGGTAGACAAGCTTTTTCTGCTCGAGGTCTTCGGTCTGCATGTTTTTGAGCACGTCCGGAAAGAGACCGGAGACGTCCTTTCCGACGGTCATGTTGGCGATGACCCGCTTGATGGCATCCTTCCTCCTGTCCTTGTACTCGCTGTTGAGGTCGGAGCGGAGTTCAAAGTTCTCGCCTTTCCTCGGTGCCGTGAAGAAGCGAGGCCTGGACATGGTCTTGGATCGGTTGGCCGGTGAACGGTAGAGCCTTCTGACGATCCGGAAAGGAGCAAAGGTGTGCCGGGTATGGGTTGGGCTACCGTCACCTTCAACTTGATGAGGTGGGCTCAAGGGGAGATCGATCGTATGATCCTCCTCTGAAGAATGGGCAGCGGCGCCTTAGATGCTTCTGAACAAGTCGGCTGATGGACGGCAAGCTTGTCGTCACTCTCCACCTGCTACGGGTCTCGAGGTGGAAGGCGAGGAAGGAAGGTGGGTACAATCGCGAGCAGGGGTAGTGGTGATTGATGTGAGTGGCGTGAATGGTTCCAGTGACGGGGCGAGGGTGGTCTTGCATGGACGTGTGTATGCTGCAACCTACGGTAGAGTGGATGGTTTGATGATTGATCTGTGCGCAACTTTTCTCCAGCCTCAACTCACGCCGACTCCCCCAACTCCTTCCACCTCCCTCTCACCCGACGACGACAACAGCCACTTCCGCCTCTCTGCCCTACCCAAATGCATACAAGCTCCTTTTTTCGTCTCTCGTGGCTGGGGGAAGAGAGAGGCCGATGATGGAAGGAAGACAGGTAGACAGACAGGAAGAAACGACTGTACAGACAGAATCACAGGGACCAAGCCAGAGCGCCAGCCATTCCAATCTTTTACCAACTCTTGACTCGCTCACAGGAGCAAGGTGGGAGGGAGGTGGCGTGTCCGATCACTTGATCATCGTAGCCATTCTAAACCAGGATCATTTCAAGTCTCCTTCTCCTAATCCAAAGTTGAACCCGTCGCACCAACACATTTCGGATTCGAGTTCTCTCTTCCCCTCTCGAATAATCTTCTTCTTGTAATCCTTCCGCAGTCACGTGTTCGTCGACTCCGAGGGGGAAGGAGGAAGACAAGAAAGAGAAAAAGGAAAAAAAAAAGGAAAAAAAAGGGGAGAAAAAAAATCAAGAGAGTTCAAGAGGGTGTGGATTCGGACGAGATATTAAAACCTCCTCTCTCCCTCGCTCCCTTCCCTCGCTCCCCCCCTTGGACCATCACATCCTTCCCATCCCTCCGTCCATCCTTCATCTAACCCTACCTCCTCCTTCCTACCTCCTTCTCACGTCGCCATGCCCAGAGCTGTGTCGAACAAGATATCCAGGGTCCATGAGCCCTCGGCAGGCTCTCTGAGGCCTGCGTCATCCTCCCAATCCCACCACTCGTCGAATCAAAACTCGTCGGCAACGACCAAGAACCCCATCTTCAACACGGACAGGTTCGGCCAGCACATTCTCAAAAACCCTTTGGTCGCACAGGGGTGAGTGTTCTTCTTACCACCGCTGACATCCCTTTGAATGGAGAGAGGGAGGGAGGGGGAGATGGAGAGGGAAGAGGGAGGGGGATAGGGGGATAGGGGGAAATGTCACTCTCCTCTCGCAACGGCTGGCTTCTCACTCACCCTCAACTCACCTGGCTGATCCACCTTGGCTACACCCATCACTCGTCACCCCTACTCGTCCCCCTCCTCCAGGATTGTCGACAAGGCAAACCTCAAACCTACCGACATGGTCCTCGAGGTCGGCCCTGGTACCGGGAACCTTACCGTCAGGATCCTCGAACAGGCCAAGAAGACGACCGTCGTCGAGATGGACCCGAGGATGGCTGCAGAGCTGAGCAAGCGTGTTCAGGGAAAGTGAGTCAGCTCGTCTTGTGTCTTTCTTCTTTCGATCCATCCCTGGCCCGTCGACATCTTCGTCCTTGGTCTTCGACCTCTAGCTGCATACACACACACACACACTATGATGAGCATCATTTATCAACCATCTTTCGTACGAGCCGCTCATTTACTTTCATTACGAGCGCGACGATGCGGCAACTTTACACTCTGATCCTCCTCCGACTCGCTTGCCGGTTCTGGAGACATGAGCAGCTTTGACGACCAGATGATCGTTGACGGCGGAGGGATGGGGGAACTCGTGGAGCAAACCTCGCGACAGGTTGCGATCCTCGATGGGTGCATTTACTCACTCCACCGTGATCCTCTTTCCCCCTCTGGCCTTTCATCCTTCTTCCTTGACAACGTTGTAGACCTGAACAGAGGAAGCTGGACATCATGATAGGCGACTTTTGCAAGACCGAGCTCCCTTACTTTGACGTTTGCATCAGCAACACGCCCTACCAGATCTCCTCTCCCCTCGTCTTCAAGCTGCTCTCTCATCGACCCCTCTTCCGATGTGCCGTCCTCATGTTCCAAAGAGAGTTTGCGCTCCGCCTGCTGGCCAGGCCCGGAACAGCTCTCTGGTGCAGGCTGTCGGCCAACGTCCAACTCTATTCAAAGGTGGACCACATTATGAAAGTCTCGCGCAACTCGTTCCGTCCACCTCCCCAGGTCGAGTCGTCGGTCGTGCGCATCACGCCACTCAACCCACCTCCGGCGATCCCCTTCGAAGAGTTTGACGGCCTCACCAGGATCGTCTTCACGAGGAGGAACAAGGTCATCCGAGCCTGCTTTTTCGGCGCCAAAGGCGTCATCGACATGCTCGAGGCGAACCACAAGACCTGGTGCGCCGAGAAGGAGGTCATGATGGACGATTCGACCACATTTGCGCAAAAGGTGGAGGCCATCCTCGTCGAGACGGGCATGGCTGAGAACAGGGCGGCCAAGATGGACATTGACGACCTCCTCAAGCTGCTCGCCGCTTTCCACGAGAAGGGGATCCACTTTTCGTGACCAACAGA
Organism: Violaceomyces palustris; assembly: GCA_003144235.1. NCBI lineage: Eukaryota > Fungi > Basidiomycota > Ustilaginomycetes > Violaceomycetales > Violaceomycetaceae > Violaceomyces > Violaceomyces palustris. Next base: position 32,040 of record KZ819868.1, on the reverse strand, counting down.
GGCCGCCTCCGTTCTCGCCTATCACTCCAGTCTTTTTTCTTCTTTCGTTTTCTCTATACCTATATGCATTTCCCACCACCATCTCGAACGTATCCGTTCTCACCGCCCCCTCCCATTCTGTACCCATTCTGTACTTTAATCGACCACACCCAGCTGTAATTTTACCTGTAGAACGCAAGGACAATACCAATCGCAACGCACCTTGAAACATGCCTTTCACCCTCCTTTGCCGTGCCTTTTTGGTTTTGTGATCACTTGAAGTGCGGTTCTGTCGGATATGGCTCGCATTCACCCGAGGGTTGCGTGGCACCAACCTCCCCTGTCCCCTACCCATCTCGTGTTGCTTGGATCGATCCTTTCCCTCTTTTTTTCTTTTCTTTTTCCGCTTTTCTTTTTTCGACCTGAGATGATTCCTCCTGGTCCACACACTCGGGGAAGGGGCGAAGGAGGAAGGGAGAGGATGGATGTGTCGACAGATTTGAGATGGGTTCCCTTTTTTCATTTTTCTTCCCCCCACTTTCTTTTTTGTGTTTATTTTTGGTACAAGTGGTGGATTTGCGCGTGTTTGTTTGTCTCAGGGGGTTCGTCTGATGAGAGGGAGAGGATTGCATGCCTTTTGGGAGGGGAAGGGGGAGTCTATGATGGGACTTGGAAAGCCTAGGGAGAAGAATGGAATGAAAAAAAAAAAAAGTTGAAAAAAAAAAACGATGCGAAGCGAGTGCAAAGTCAAGAAGGAGCTCAGAGCGACCTGGGGACCTCTACGACGTTGATGCACTGTACAAGGTCGCCCTTCTGGAAGAGTTGGAAGTTTTCGAAGGAGAGTCCACACTCGGTCCCCTTCCTCATCTCGTTGACGTCCTTCTTGAGGTGCTTGAGCTCTTCCAACCTCCCCTGGTAGACCAGCTTCCTCTCCGGACCTCTTAGGATCCTGACCTGAGAGTTCCTGGTGATGGTCCCGTTGGTGACCTTGCAACCTGCCACGTTCCTCTGGAGTTTGCCCTTGAGGTTGATGTTGAAGATCTCGGCGACGTTGGCCTCCCCCTTGACTCGGACTTCCTTGATGGGTGGGAGGAGGGAGGAGACTTTGGATTGGACGTGCTCCATGAGTCGGTAGATGACGTCGTCGCAGTGGACCTCGACCTTGGGGGTCGACCTGGAAGCCAACGTCAGCACGCTCTTGGTCGCCTTGACGTTGAAGCCGAGGATGTGACCTTGCAGAGCCGAAGCCTTCTGCACGTCGCCCTCGCTCGGTTCTCCTACCGAGGAGTAGATGATCTTGACTCCAGCCTCGTTGTTTCCGATCGCTTTGATCGATCCCTCCACCGCCTCCACCGTCCCTGAGAAGTCGGCCTTGATGATCAGGTTGAGCCACTTTTTCCCTCCTCCTCCTTCCTCGCTTGCCGAACCTGGATAATCCCCGCCCGCTTCCTCCTTCTCCTTCTCCCCCCCCTCCTCCCCCTCCCCCTCCAACCTTCCGCCTTCTAGCTCAGCACCGCCAACCCCTCCTTGGACGCTCGCTTGGTCACCGTCCTCACCTTCGACCAGGAAGCCGGCGCCTCCGCTCGTCGAGGAGCCCTTGCTGGCGGCTAGCAACCTGGCCTCCCTCCTTCTCCTCCTCTCCTCGAACTCTTCCCTCTTCCTCGCCTCGTCCGCCTCGGCTTTGATCCTCCTGTTCTCGTTGATGATCTCGACATCCTCGATCAGGTTCTTCCTCCTCTCGTTGCTCTTCCTGTTCTCCACCGCCTTCTTGACGCTGGCCTCGTCCTTTCCTCCCAGCACCTCGTCGCCCGCCGAGGGAAGTTCCCTCCATCCGCTCACAAGCACCGGATCACCTGGACCCGCGGATTTGACGACCTTGTTCGAGGGGTCCGACAGTTGCCTCACCTTGCACCAGCTGGTGCCTGCGATGATGCAGTCTCCCGTCTTCAGCGAACCCCTCTTGACGAGGACGGTGGCGACGTTCCCCCTTCCCTTGTCCACCTTGCTCTCGATCACGTACCCTTCCGAGGCCCCTTCCCTCTCGGCTCGGAGGTCGGCCAACTCGGCCAACGTGGCGAGCGTCTCCTCGAGCTCTTCCAGTCCCTTGCCCGTCTTGCCACTCACCTCTACGCACGGGACCTCTCCACCGAACTCCTCCAGTTCGACACCGCACGAGAGGAGCTGCCTCTTGACCTTGTCCGCGTCGGCCTCGGGCTTGTCCACCTTGTTCAGCGCGACCACCAGTTGGATCGAGCAAGACCTTTTCTTCCTTCCGACCCTCGTCGGATCTTGTTCGCCGACGACGTCCTCCCCCCCGCCCGACCGAGGTGAATCTTCCGAGGCGAGGCTCTTGACCAGTTGGATGACCTCCATGGTCTGAGGCATGACCCCGTCGTCGGCGGCGACCACCAGGACGACAATGTCGGTCACCTTGGCCCCTCTGGACCTCATGGCCGTGAAAGCGGCGTGTCCGGGAGTGTCGAGGAACGTGATGGTCTTGACTCCATCCTTCGAAGAGGAGGAGGAGGAGGAGGAGGAGGAGGAGACCGGAACGCTGAAGGCTCCAAGATGTTGGGTGATGCCACCGGCCTCGCCGGCGGCGACCGAGGTGGACCTCAGCTTGTCCAGCAAGGTCGTCTTGCCGTGGTCGACGTGACCCATGATGGTGACCACGGGAGGTCTGAGGGGTAGCTTGAGGTACTCGTGCTCGGACCGAACTGGCTCCCTGGGGAAGATGTCGAAGGCGGCCTCCTCGTTGGCCACGGCGGTCAGGTTGAACTCTGCGGCGAGCATCTCGGAATCCTCAAACTTGAGCATCATGTCGGCCCTGGAGTCGGCCATCCCGTTCTTCTCCATCACGTTCTGTAGCGTCCTCATCTTGACACCGAGCTGACGAGCCAGGTTGGTGACCGAGATGATGGAGGGTAGGAAGATCTCCCTCTGCACCACCACCGGTTTGGGCAAGCTCGACGTCATCTTTGCGGCTGAACCGACCGAGGCCTTGCCCTGTTGACCTTGCTGCTGCTTGGAAGAGGACTTTCCCCTCTCCTCCCACCTCCTGCTACCGAACCTGTTGGATTCCGGAGACGACTCGTTCTCGTCGAGCAGCAGAAGCGAACCCCTTCCTCCCTTCTTCCTCATCTTGGAGCTGAGATCCCTGTAGCCCTTACCCCCACCGGATTCGGAAGGTTCGGAGGCTCCAGGGACGGAGGAGCCCGAGCCCGAACCGCCCGCTTCTGAAGAGACATCCTCCTCCTCGCCGTTGGCCGTCACCTCACCGGAAGAGGAGTGGTCGTTCTCGATCGATTCGGCATCCGTCCTTTTCCTCTGTTCCCTCGGGTTCATCCGATTCCTTCCGGTAGCAGTGGCGCCACCACCATTCCACCTGTTGGATGGATACCCTCCTCCTCCTCCTCCTCCTCCTCCTCCTCCTCCACCACCACCACCACCCTGCCTGTTCCCCTCTCGGCCTTGAGAACCGCCTCGGAACGTTGGAGATTGACGACCATCCCCACCACGTTGACCTTGGCCCCAATCCTTGGCACCTGGGAGGTTGTTTCTGGGATTCCTGTTGCCGAACCTTCCTGCCCCACCACCACCAGCTCCTCCCCTGTTTCCATCCTGATTCTTCCTGAACCCACCTGAACCGCCACTACCACCAGCGTAGCCCTGACCACCACCACCACCACCTTGGCTTGGATTCCGATCCCTCCGATCCCCCAAGGATGGAGAGGAGGGTGGTGGTGATGTTGGTGATCCCGAGTTGGTTCTCTTGGTTCTGGTTGCCGCTTGATGATGTTCGTGACCGTTCCCATCCTTCGACCACCTGTTGTTCAACCTCGCCGACCCTCCGCCGACACCACCTTGTCGGTAATCCGAGAGAACGGCGGGACAAGTGGAGAAGAAAGCGCTTCGGCATTGGCGTCGTTGAACCATGACCGAGAGGGTGGCGCCGGAAACGCAGACGCCACCCCTCCTCACCCAGAGGAGCTTGGTCACCATCCTTCCGCCGCTTTCCATGCTGAGGTGGATCGAGGACATGCGGGGACCTTGATTGGAGAGATCCGATGGAAGGAGTCGATGGGGTGGGTCGAGGAAAGTGCAAAAGGGAGAAGTCGGAGAGAGGGAGGGAGGGGGCGGAGGCGAAGTGAGGAAAGGGAGGGAAGCAGTCCTCTCCCTCTCCCTCCCTTTTGCGACATTCCGATGATACCCTTTCTCTTTCGGTCACTCCTGACCCACACAAAACGTACACACACACACAAAGAGGAAAACCCCACGGATCCCACCCCCACTGACCACTCTCGTTCCGTCCCTTCCTTCATCCGGCTGACCACCTTCCAGACTGGGTACCATCAAGGAGGGGGGTCGACAAGGAATCTTGGATCTCGTCGAAACGAGGAACGTGCAAAGATCAAAAAAAAAAAAAAAAAAAAGGGCTGGACAGAAGAAATCGGGAGGGATTCGAAGGAAATTCCAGAGTGGGGTGGGGAGGGAGGGCATTAGGTAAGCCATCATCACGTGATTGTCCGATGGCCGGTTGACCAGCTTCAAGGTGGGAATGACTTGTTCGCCTTGGACGAAAGGCATCCTCACAACCTTTGACACACACACTTTTTTCTCTTTTCCCCCGTCTCACCCCCTCCCTCCCTCACCTCGCCAAGGGTGCGTTCCAAGTCCTTGCCTCGCTTCGAGAGACTACCAGCTGACAAGACCAGGCCTTCTCTCTCCTCCTAGAAACCTGCCCACGCACGTCTTGCAAAATCTGTTGAGGAGAGCTCCGCGAAGTGGGGCCTCTAGCGAGCTACTACCCGCATTCTCATGTTTCTTTTCGCTTAGGTTTGGAAGTCAAGTGGCAGAGGTGGGATGGGGGCATAAGAAGGGTTCGGAGGTGGTTTTGGTCATTGGTAATTTTACAAGAGGTCAGGTAGACCAAGGGATGGACGGAAGTGTCAATTGACGGGGGTAGCAGGGAGAAAAAGTTAAAGCAGCTGCCTCTGCACAAAGAGGTAAAGCAAAACGGATGAAGGAAAGAGAGAGAGAGAGAGAGAGAGAGAGAGAGAGAGAGAGAGAGAGAGAGAGAGAGAGAGAGAGAGTGATGCCAAGAGGGATTGCCGAGGGTGAGGCGAAAAGGTGAGAGGAATAAGGAAACAACTACACGAGGTTCAAGAGAGATTCGCGTGGAGGAAGAGGAGAAAGTGTTGGATGGAATCGGGGCGTCGTGGGAGCGTGGGTAAAAAGACAGACCATGGTTTTAGCAAAGGCCGCTGGAACGCCCCCTCTCCCTCCCCCCTTCTCCCCTCACCTACCCCCTTTCCTCCCCGGTCTCGCTCCGCTCAGCCTCTGTACGGATATCCCTTCTCCATCTACTTCATGATCTTGCCGTCGGCCCACTTCTTGCCGTCGGCGAGGACCTTCTCCCAGAGGCAGTAGTCGTCGAACGACTTCTTGTCCTCGGCGTTGGTCAGGTCGAGCTTCTTGAGCGAGTACGACTCGAGATCTGGGGCGACGCCAAGGACGGTCTCGGCGTCCTGGCCACGGACGATCATGACACCAGAGATGGCAGAGTCGTTGGCCTCGCCAAAGACACCCATGGTACCGAAGACATACTTCCTCGAGGCCTCGAGCCTGGAGAAGAAGCCTCCGATCTGGTTGGCAGACATGAAGACCTGGGTGAGCTCGTCGTTGTACTTGAAGTCGATCTGCCAGGCAGAGTAGCCCTCCCTGTCAAAGTGCTCGTGGAACCAGGAGAGCGCCTTTGGAGTCTCCTCGTTCGAGTAGGTCCTCTTCCACTCGTCGAGGATGAAGGAAGACTTTGGAAGGTCGTCCAGTGGGTTCTTGACCTTTGGCTCTGGCTTTGGCTCGTCGTCGTCCTCCTCGGCAGCCTTGGCTGGCTTCTCCTGCTTCTTGGCTGGGGCGGCGGCGGCGGCGGCGGCCTTGGGCTTCTCCTCCTTCTTTGGTGGGACAAACTTGGCGTTCTCGGCGAGGAGCTCGTATCCACCGTAGATGTCAACGATAGTTGGCTGGTTGGCGACGGTGTGGAAGTATCGGAGGGTGTTTGGGAACTTGTTCTGAACCGAGGCGCCGGCGAAGCGGGTGTAGAGCATCCTGATGTTGGCAGCGAGCGTCAGGTCGGCAAGGGTGATGCGGTGACCGACGAGGAAGGTCTTGGACTTGAGGTAGTTCTCAAGGTAGGTGAGGGCTCGGTCAATGTTGTCCCAGGCCTTGGTCTCGGCGGCCTTGTTGTACGGAACGATTCCGTTGATGAGGAAGAGAATCTGAACAGCGTTGTTGAAGATCTCCTCGTCGGCAAAGTCGATCCACTGCTCGACGAGAGCGGCGGACTGAGCGTCAGCTCCGAGGAGCTTGGCGTTGTCGGAGAGGCCAGCGACTGTTGTTTTTGGTTTTTTTTTTTTGGTTTTTTTTTTTTTTTGCAAGGCACGTCGGATAGGGAGATGGAAGGAAGACCCAAAGGCGTCAGTTTGTTTTTCTTTTCCAAAGGGGGGAGAAATCAAAGGAAATCCCAACCCTGTGCCAATCCCCCCCACCTCCCCACTCCCTCATATCCTCTCGGTGAAGACCGAAGAGGGACCTTTGAAACTTTCAGAGCATTTTGCACCAAGAATGTCCTCGACATAGTGTGATTAGGACAGGGATAACTGTAAAATAAAAATCTCATCATTCGAATCCATTCGCCTCTCGGTTCCGACGGCCTTGCCAAACACCGGTTGCAGCACGCCCCGTCTAGCATGATTCCAACGTCGACACCGTCTTATCGCCGCGACTCACCGTAACGAGCGATGGCACGGCCCTCGACCAGCTTGAAGCCGTCCGAGCCGACGAAGGCTGGGATCTTTCCGAGAGGGAACTCGGCAAGGTACTCTGGCTTCCTGGTGTCTCCCTTGAGGGCCTGGGTCTCGACGACCTCGATCTCAAGACCGTTGTACTTGGCAGCGGCAAGGGTCTGGGTCGACACAGAGCCGAACGAGGATTCAGATAGAGGAGTGGACGAGTTTGTTTCGAGTTGGATCGTGGGGAGAGACATTTTTCCAAAATCCAGTCAGTGGCGAGGAAAAGAGAAGGAAGGAGTGAATGAATGCGTGCAAGGATGCTCACCCTGTTGACCTTGGCGTGGCCGACGTAGCCGTAGATCTTTCCGATTGGAGCCATCTCTCGGGTTTTGGTCTGTTTGTCTTTGGGGGGGTGGTGGAGAGGGGATGGGATGTGTGGTGGTAAGGGAGGAAGGCGAGACAACGCGATGGGGAAAGGGGGGGGGTTCCTCAAGTAGGCGTTGGCGACGACTGGGGGTTTGTTGTCACCCACCCAACTCCCCTTCGCTCACGCTCCCCTCTTTTCGGCCTCAAGCCTTTCTCTCAAGAAGGGGGGGAGGAAATCTTCCCAGCCCATCCCCCCCCCCCCCCCCCCCCCCCCCCCCTTTCTGGAATAGAAACGGGTGACTAAGATTGACCATGTCTTTTCTTATTCTCCCTTCTCCTTCCTTTCCCCTTTTCCCTTCTTTTGCGCTCTCCTATTCGGATGTACACAAGTTGGAGTGCGTCTGTGGATGGGCTTCACCCTTTGTGGTCACGAGTGTGACCGTGATACAGTTGATCGGTGAACGGATGATCAAGACGCTTGCACCCATTACATTCGGTTTCCTTCTTTTCCTTCGATCGACTTCTCTTGACTTGGAGAGGCTGAGCGCACACTCTGGACTGCTTTCCTTCTTTTCGCTTCTTTCCTTTCTTCTCTCCTTCGACTGCGGCGGCCAGAGATCGATTCTTTCTTCTCTTTTTCTTTTTTCTTTCAATTTTTCGAGATAAACTCCAACCTCTTGGTTTGCGTCCGTGCACTCCTCCCCTCGGCTTCCAGAGATCGATCGATCGATCGATCGATCGGGCCCTTCTCTCCAGCCCAACCTCGTCTTCATTTTGGGCACGGTCCAGTCAGGTCAGGAGCAGAAAGAGCGAGAAAGCCAAATCCCGGACGAGAAGAGACCTCTCCACTCGACCCCTCCTCCTTCTTCCGAACCAACACGATCCACCCACCACCTCAAACCCGCTCCTTTCCTCGTCATCCTCCTTGCGTCTCAACAGGGGAGAGGAAGGAGAGAGTATCACAAGGAGAGGAAGGAGAGAGCATCGCAAGGAGAGGAAGGAGAAGGGGAAGAAGAAAGAAGAAGTGGAAGAAGGAGCGCGAGGAGGAGAAGGAGGAGGAGGGGGAGGAGGAGATACCGTACCATGGGTGAGTGTCCTCCCTCCCTCTCCACCGTCAACCACGCCCTCGTGAAAGAGAAACAAACCCTCGGATCCATCTCACCAGTCCCCCTTCACCCATCCCCCCCTCCCCTGTTCCCAACAACCAAAACGATTCCAAACATTTCACCCTCCGAAAAATCCAACGACGGTCATCGTAAAACAAAATAAACAAATAACCCCCCCCCCCCCCCCACCCCTTCCACCCTACCCGAACCCACCCAAACATGGCCAAGTTCTCAGGTCTGGCATTCTGGCTCATCCCAAAGGGGAGCTCGACCATCTCGACGCTCAAGTCGAGGATGGAAGAGCTCAGGGAGATCTACTCGGACCGCGGTTCGGTCCGGTTCCAACCCCACGTCACCTTGATCGCCGGGATCAAGGAGGATCCCGGCAAGTCCGAACAGGAGTCGAGGTCAGAGATCTGGTCCAAGTTCCTCGAGACGCTTGAGGACTGGAGGGGGAGTCGAACCGACCAAGAGGAGCCCACCCAGCCGCAAGAGGGCGTGGATCCGAGCAAGATCGTCTGCAGACTCACCGACGTCACCACCAGGGGATTCTTCTTCCAGTGTATCCTCATCTCGATCGAGACCCAACCTGACCTCATCTCCCTCAATTCCAAGATGAGGCAAGCCTTCTCCTCCCGCCTCGCCTCTCGAACCCAAGCCGAATCCCCCTACTTCCCTCACTGTTCCCTCCTCTACTCGGACATCGACTCCTCCGAAGCGGAACGCGCCATTCGGATCATGGAGTCCAACCACGTCTTCAAGAGGATCGAGCCAGACGGAGACGTGGATCTCATCGACTTTTCAGGAATCACCAGCTTCGAGTTCCAAGCCGTCGAGTTGTGGGATTCCAACGGCCCCGTGGAGGATTGGAAGTTGCTGGAGAGGATCGATCTTTGAATTGAAGAGAAAAAGGGGGAAGAAAAAGAAAAAGGCGTGGCCCCCCCAAGATCCCTTGCCCTCTCTCCCTCTCTCCTTCACACACACACACACACACACACACACACACACACACACACACTAGCGCTGCTCTTACTTGGAATGATGAGAACCTCTCACTTTTTCAATCTCTTCCGTTTCGCTCCCGCATCCCCAAACCACATTGCCGAGACGGGGACAGAAAAGCTCCTTGGCTGTGTCTACAAGGGTTCATCCGAGGGGTAGAGGTGGAGGTTGTCCGTGTATGGTACCTCACGAATGGGATCCCAGCCAAGGTTGGAATCTCAACCAGGCGGTGGGAGGGGTAGACGGACCGACAGAGTTTTCACAGTCCAGCGCAAGAGAGGATCTCCTCGAGGAGCGTCTCTCTCCATCCGTAGAGGCCGTTCCCCGAGCTCTCCTTCCCCTTACCTCCATCGTTCGCATCGATCCACTCTCCCATCTCCATGCCGAGGATCAAGGTCACCACGTCGCGAACCGAAGATCCCGGTCCATCTTGCGAATCCTCCTCCGCCGCCGCCAAGTTTTTGGTCACCATCTCCTTGATCCCAGAGATCCGATTCCTGATGAAGCAAAGTCCAGCGGGATCGGGTGGATTGCAAAGGTTCAAGACCAGGAAGAGCTTTCTCGCTTTTTCCTTCCTCTCCCTTCCTCCCTCCCCTTCCCGCTCCTCCCGCTCATGTTCGTTCCCGACTCCTCCCCCTTGGCCGCTTCCGCTGCTGGTCCCACATCCCTCGACTTCGAGCAATCTTCCTAGATCCTCTCTCGCCGCTTGCTCAAGGTAGACTTGGAAAGATCGCCTGACTCCTGGATCTGAGACGAACCCGACCCGGGAAAGGTTGCCCAGCTCGTTCCGGACCTTGGTGAGGATCTCTCGCTGAATCAAGGTCTCCCTTGGCCTCTTCCTCGCTCCTCTGGCATCGTCCGAAGTCGATGGGCCGTTGAATAGCCGGTCGAAGTCCTCCCTGTAGAACCTCTCCAGGTGCTCGACCTCCTTCCAAAAGAGTCCAGAGTCCCACCTCCTGCCGGGTCCACCTTTGAACTCGGCCTCCAGGTCCAGAGACCGGTTGAACAGCTCGATGTACGTCCCAAGGAGCGCCTTGGGCTTGTCCGAGCCGAGGCACTCCATCAGCCCGATCGAGCAGAGGGATCTCAAGATCTCTGACCTTTCCTCCTCTTGCCGATAGCCGACCGAGGGTGTGCAGAACCAGTCGACAAAGACCCCCTCCTCCTCTCCCTCCTCATCCTTTCCGTCATCGCCGCGGGCGCCGGTCTCGTCAGCGCCTCCGGAAACCTTGCAGACGAGGCCCTTCAAAGCTTCACCCCTCTCAGGTCCGAGAACCTTGCTGGAGCCAAAGTCCAGATCCAAGTCCGCCACCTCGTCACCCCCTTCCTCGTCACCATCGCCTCTACATCTCGACAGGACGCTCCTGTTCCCCTTTGGATCGATCGAATAGCTCAGGTACCCGTTCCTCCTCTTAACGTTGATCACCCTGGTGCAGACCAAGGCCCTTGAATGCTGGATCGATTCCGAAACCTCCAAAGAGGTGGGCCAGTACCTCGGGCTCTTTGTCCTTATCGATCGGATCCTTTCAAAGTCCGGTAAGAGGGCTGGTGAGAAGAGTTCCAGCTTTTCGCCCTCCCTCTGGCCTTTCGCCTTCTCCTCCTTGACCCCCACCTTGGCCCCCTCCGACATAGTCTTGGCATATAGCGAGACCTCGACGGGAAGGTAGCAAACCTCTCGCGTATCGACGTCCTTGGCAATCAGTAGCCTGGGTTCGACGGCCAGGTACCACAGGTGCCTTAGGGCCTGGAGGTGGGAACGGTTGTCCGAGTTGTTGATGGGGAACCGAGGGAAGAAGGAGATGATCATGAAGGCGATGGCCGAATCGCTCGTGCCCAAGCTGAACCTACCCCCGCCTAGGAAGAGGAGACCCAACGACATGTGGATGGCCATGTGAGAGCCGTAGTTGTGGCTAGCATCAGCTTGGCCATGAGCCAGGCGTAGGACCTTGAGCAGCTCTAGATCCCCGCTACCGGAGAGGACCATGCTGACGGAGATGTAGAGAAGGTTCAGGGATGCTCTAAGGGCGGATTGTCTTATCTTTAAAAAGTACGTTAGAGCTGGTGTGTGTGGTGCGGTTGGATGAAGGCATTCAGTACCAATCTTTCATCCTGCTGCTCGGTTCGATCAGACGCCTCACGATTCGGCCAGGAAAAAAAAAAAAAAAAAAAAAAAGAAAAGAAAACGGAATGCAAATGGGAAAAAGGGCTACCTTGGGTAAAGGGGACGTTCGTTCTTCTCCGGCTCTGTTTCTTAACTCACCTTTCGCCTTGGCCTCCTTCTGAAAGCTTCTCAATTGCAGCAACAGGCATTCCTTGGCTTCCCGGTCCTGGGACCCCGCAAACTTCAAGGCCATCGCAAAGCAAGCGCCAGCGACCATGTTGATCCAAGCCAGATCCACAGCCTCGCCTAGTTTCCTCCTTTGCCTCCTTTGCCTACGGACGAAGTCCGGCAGGGTGGATTCGATCCATTCCTGCGTGGGTCGGATCGAGTCGAAGAGGATCAGTTGACGTGCCAGCACCTTGACGAGCAAGGCGTCGGGCCTGATGGAATCCAACTCCTCTTCAGAACCGGGGAGGGCCAGGACGGAGGAGACGATGTCGGATCGGTTGCTTCGGAGGAAGATGAGTCCGAGCGCGATGGTGGCAGGGGTCGAAGTCATGTTGACATCAAAGAGGTCGTCATCCTCTTCGTCAAGCCCTTCAAGGTAGCCAGGGTAGGGACCGTTGGTCAAGCTCTCCAACTCCTCGACGATCCTCCTGTCCGGGACGCTGTCCATGCCGCCTTCCTTCCTTCCTCTACCCAGCATGACGAGACCCAGCGCCAAGCCAGCAGAGAGCGAGTATGCCTCCCTGTGTGGCGTCTGGATATCCCTCGCGTAGAGCTGCCTGGCACTGATCTCTTGCAGCATCTTTTCGGCCGTCCAACGATGGTTGCTCCCTAAGAAGAGGATCCCCATCCCCATGAGCCCTGCTGTCTGAGTCAAGGTCGACATGTTGAGCGGCGCTGAGCCTTCCGGTAGGAAGGCTGCTACCTGGATGGTCAAGATCTGCCTGGCCGCCGGGTCGGCGGTCCCCACGCAGGAGGTGGCCAGTCCGAGCAGCAGTCCGACCGTGATGAGGTTCTGCCTTGGCGTAAGATACTTGAAGGCATGGACCCTGCGGAGCGATCCCAGGTGACCGCCAAGACCCAGTCCGAGGAGGAAGCCGGCGTGACGAGGTCCGGACTCTTCGGTGTTGTGGCTAAAGATCCAGTCAGAATCGATGCCAGTGTCGCCGCTGACCGAGATCTCCAGAGCCGAGGCTACGCCGTTGTGGAACTCGGGCCACTCCATGTCAGGCGCGTCGATCTTGGTCTCGTTCCAGATCACCGGCCCTTTGGGAACGACCTTGGCGGAGAGGCAGATCCGAGGCGTCTGCCACTTGCGAGTCACAGAGAAAGGTTTGGATGCCATAAGGAGCATGCCTCTCCCCACTGTCGTCGCCTTGACCCTCTCCGCGCTTGCGTAGAGGATCCGATTCTGCTCCTCCTTGACGGCCGGACCGGGCTCGTCCTCGTAATCCAAGATCCTGACCGTGTTGATCCTTCGGGTCTGGAGCATCTTGACAACGTCGTCGAGCCTGTGGTCCTTGCTGAAAAGCTGCGCGCAGAGCGGGTCGAGGGGCTCCCCCTTTGGCGCCGTCTTCATCAGCTTTGGATCCGTGCGGTGGCTTAGGTCCGTACTGTGCTCGTTCAAAGAGGGTTCGACCTGCCGGGACAGGTCGACCCGCTCGATCAGGAGGTAGGCTGACGCGGGCCAGTCTAGCGGGGGTGAGAGCTGGCAAGACCTTATGGCCTCTATCAGGGGCAAGCAGACGCCCATTGGCAGTCTGCCTATCTCACTCGTACCCAGTCCAACCTCGACCATCTTTTCCACCGCTCTACGAGCATTCCTGTCCCGTTGCGGCAGAGAACCAGTCCGCTGATCCGACGCACTTTCCGACATGGCGCCGTACACGTCGAGCACCTGTCCAGTCAGCTTGCACAGGGAGCGGAGCTCGGTCTCTGTCGGAGTGGGATCCGATGTCGAAAGGAATTCCTTGAGCGTGCATGCTTTGCGCTTACCTCTCAAGTTGGCTCTGAGGATCTGATGCAGATCTGATGCGACTAGGATGGTGCCAGCCGCAGCAGGCGCCTGCGTCCTAGTTTCAGGGACCAATGTGAGGTTTTCCAGGGCTGCATCAGGGCAGAGCCTCATCCAATAGTCAGCGATCCCGGATTGGCCCAGCTGCAAAGACAGCTTGACGAGAAGGCTCGCAAGAGGAAGGATTCGATCGCGGCAAGAGGACTTGTCGAGGCGCGCGTCTTGTGTGAGGAGGTGAAGAATCTGAATCACCTTGATCATGTCTTCATCTCGCAAGAGCTTGTCAGAGTTGGAAGCAGCCCCTTTGGTTCTAGGCTTGCTTCGAGGCAAGTTAGACTTGAGTGCGAAACGCGACATGAGCGGATCCATATCTCCAGCCAAGTGAGAGGCAGAACAGAGGAGCGCCTCCCACGGCTCAGAAGAGGAGGCTACCCACTGGGCTTGAGGCTCGCCGCAAAGGAGTGCTTTCAAGACCTTCCAGTCCCCTTCCATGTCGAGGCGTGAGGCATCGTCGCGCACTGGCCTGGGCGCAGACGCAATCCCGAATCGATTCTTGATCCACTCGCTTCTCAGCTGACTACCTGCCTTCGCCGATAGGACGAGCTCGAGCGCCTTAAGGACGTGGGCCGTCAGGCGGCATCTTGGTTTCAAGTCGAGGCAAAGCTCGAATTCCCTCCCAGATCTCTTTTCTTCGACAGTGAGCTTGGAACCTCTTGAATTGCCTAGTCGGAGGGCAACTTCGTCAACAAAGAGAGCCACGTTCTCCATGCTCATGTCCTTGCTCAAGTGGCTTGCACTCATCCCGAGACCGACAGCAGCCTTGGTTTCGAGCCCCAACACCTTTTCCCTGGTTCCCAGCTCAAGGACAGCACTACAAGGACCGACAGGGCCGATGTGAAGGGCGAAGGAATCGTCCCTTTTGACGACGAGGATATCCGGGCGCTCGAGGCTGGTAGCCATCACCTGGATGCAGCAAGTCGCCTTGAACTCCGAATCGGCCCGATGCGGCGCTGGGATCTGCGTTGCAAGTTCGCTCCGAAATTTACCGGGCTTGAACTCGAAGGTTCGTCGGCTGATCTGTCGGCAGAGGGCGATCCCAGCCGCGGGTACCGAAATGTAAAGCAGGGGGTCTTCACGATCGTCGCCCGGCAGGAAGAAGACTGAAACATCTTGGGCTTGCTGCTGGCTGTTTGATGGGGAGGTGGGCAGGATTGACGTTGAGAAGTTTCAGTTCCTTGCCCTCTCACAAGCCCCAGCCGCGCCGTGTCTCGGTTCTCGCAAAAAAAAAAAAAAAAAAAAAAAAAACAAAAGTTAAAAAAGCGCGACGCTCATCTCTCGTCGGTATTTACTTACTTCTCGATGGCCTCGACTTGGATCTCCTCCAAAAGCGCAACCGAAGCAAAACTTCGTGCAAAGCTCTCAATGTCCGACAGCTCACCAGCGTCTTCGTTCGTCCCGGGGTCCTTCCTGAGCTTCTTCTGGCTAGCCTCCCCCTCCCCATCTGTTCGTTGACCGACGCCGTTGCCATTGAGGCCGGCGCCGGCATGGTCGAGCTCGGCACCATCCACGCTCATCTCGGGCCGGGACATGGAGATGGAGGGCCTGGGCCGGTTCGCGGTCCCTGGCTGTCTCGGGTTGGTGCGAGGGGGCGCAACGTAGGGTGTCCTCAGGACGTGGGAGCTCCTCCTATTCCTGGAGGACGTCGCAGCCCCTGCAACCCTTGCGCTCACGTTACCGGCTTCTTCCAGCCGAGGATCCTGGTGTTGTTGCTGGCTCTGACGCGCCAGCCCTTCGACCATCTGGGCCAGGTCGTCAGGGTGGTCCCTAAACTGGCTGCTCTGGCTCGAAGCCGGATCATCCACACGGCTGACGACCCTCAGGTCACCGCCGCCATGGATTGCGCTGAGTCGACGGCTTCTTCCGCTCGCGTCCCTCCCAAAGTTTGGCCCAAAACTGCTGGACCTCCGTTCCAGCTCCAAACGCGCGCTCTTCCTCGTTGAAGGTCTCCCTTTCCCGATCGCTATCGAGCTCGAGTTGCCCACCGTACTCGAGTTGTACAGAGAAGAGGACCCGACTGCTGCGGTCTGATTCTGGGACTGGGTCTGGCCGAGACTCTGGCTTTGGTTTTGAGAATGAGGAGGGAGAATCTGGCTCTGAGAGTGCGTGTGCGTTTGCGTTTGCGTTTGCGTTTGCGTTTGCGCCCGCGATTTCAATCTGGGGTCAGCGTGCAAATCACTGGCCTGCGAATCCCGGGCGAGTCGAGGAAGACCCTCGTCGTCCTCTACCGCTTCGTGGATGATGGATTCGTTGGAAAGGACACCCTCTGGTTTCGGAGCGGAGGCTCCAACGACCGTGGTCGGAATCTCGCAAGGCTTCTGAGCGTAGGAGAAGATCCTCACCGATCGCCTGGAGCAGCTGGCGGACACGAGGATCGGCAAAGGGTTCGAGCCTGTGCAGTCAGAGACGTAGACGATGGACTCTCCCACCTCTGAGAAGGGAGAAGGGGATCCGTGGAGCAGCGTCTGTGAGCGGGCAAGTGGCGAAACCTCCTTTTCGTCCACTGCGGTGGATATTCGAGCGACTCGTGAAAACCCTCCAAAGTCGTCTAGCGGACGTCGCAAGTGGAAAGCCATGGGCAGAGGCTCGTCCTCCTCGTCCTCCTCCCCCTCCTCTTCTTCTAGAAGTGCTTGCAGCCCAGGTGAAGCAGGTCTCTGAGCAGCTTGGGTGGTACGGTAAGAAAAGGACGATGTGGTGACCCCGGGGGTCCTCGGAGTCCTGCCATCCGCAACATCCATTGGGGGAAGAGATTTGGAACCGCTGGCGATTTTCAAGTCCTCTGGCTCCTCTTGCCTTTGAACGAGCAGTCCGACGGGCATGGGGAAGGCTCTGGCGAGTTTGAATGAGATCTGCAAGGTGTGTTCGTCGCCGTGGTGCGGGAAGAGGATGTAGAGCTCCTTTTCGAGAAAGACGCAGAGAGCCCTTTCTAGATCGCGCCGGTGGTTCTCCGGTCGTGCGGTGTAGGATGAGCCCGGTCCGTTGGACCCCTTCATCTGCCTCTGCGCCTGACTGAAAGGGTTGTCTCCGGGCAGGAGGAGGGATCTGGGTTCAAGCTGAAGCCGATCATGGTTTCGGCTGCCGGTGGTCTGTTTGGGGGCGGCGCGTGGACCACAGGGCGGGGGGACGGGAGAGTCGGAGCTCGCAACGTCGAGCCACGTCCAGAAGGCCTGCTTGACATTCTCTTGGAAAGTGAAAGACCTTAGCAAGGCGGATCCCCTGCTCCAGGTGAGGACGGGGCCTTTCCAAAAGAGCTCTGTCAGACCTCCGGTGGTGATGCCGGAGAGAGCGAGGTCTGGCTCGTTGGAGATGAAGCGGCCGTGGCGAGGGGTGTATGCCTGGGAGGATTGGCGTCTGATGGCTCTGAGCCTTTTGAGGAGCGCGGACTCGCGAGGGCTGCCGGGGTTTGGCACGAGCCTGGAGAGGAGCTTGTCATCGAGGCCGTGTGTTGAGGGGATGGAGGCACTCGAGCGCTCGCAGAGGAGGGAGCCAGGCGAGGGGTAGGTGTCGATCATGGCGGCGATTGCATGCCAGACGAAGGGTGGGCGCGACTCGAAGGCCACCGAAGGGTTGAAGGAGAGAGAGGAGGGAAGGAGAGGAGGGTAGAGGGAGGTGCCTTGGGTCGGTGGTTCGATGTTCTTCTCAGCATAGAGTAGGAGAGAAGCGAGCCATCTGGAATCTCTGCCTGCCTGTCTGTCTGTCTGTCTGTCTGTCTGTCTGTCTGTCTATGTGTTTGTGTGTGTGTCTCCCTGTCGGAATTGACGCTCGCACGCAAGAGACTCTCCAGTCTTCCTCCGTCTTCCGCTCTTTCCGTTTTGATTCGATGATGATTTCCCAACCTTTGGGTGTTGGTTGTTGACCCGACCACGAAGGAGAAGGAGGTGGGGGAAAGAAAGGACGCGTCGATGGGAGGTGGTGGTTGGCAGAGGGAGAGGTGGCGAGAGGTGGCGGGGGGTGGCGGGAGGTGGAGAGGCGTCTCCACTTTGGCGGAGTCGGAGGTGATCCTCCCTCCCCTTTCCTTTCTCGTCACGACGCGTTCATATCAACTCGGGATGGACACGATTCAGGCAGTTTCTTGGAACATGGGCAGGCTCTTTTGATTCGTCACGGTCGCTGATCGAGTGGAGATGTTGTGTGGAAAGAGGGAGGGAGGAGCGAGGGAGAGGGAGAAAGAGGTAAGGTAGGGATCGGATCGGCCTGGATCGATCTTGCTTGGTTGGGGAGAGAGAGAAGGGGGGGAGGAGAAGGTGGGCCCAAGCAACCAAACCAAAGAGAAAAGAAATCGAAAGGCTCGCTCACCTTACCAACAACACCAGACGAGCCGAGTGACTGACTGACTGACTGACTCCCTTTCGCAGGTTTCCGTATCCCATCCGAATCGTACGCCAAGCTTGCTTCCCTTCCCGGTCCCCACCTCTCTTTCGTCCATCGGTCCATCAGAACCTCTCTCCCCCTTTCTTCCCTTTCTTCCCTTCCTTGCCCCCCTCCATCACGCCTCGTCTTTCCCCACCCCATCCTTGTCAATCGCACCCAAGGAAAGGACAAGAAACAGAAATACCCGAGTCGGACAGAGCCGGCCACTCGACCTCCCCCCTCCCTCCCTTCCCTTACTCCAGAACACCCCGCCACCTCGTCGACTCACATCAAAATCCAACCAATCGAAACAAGAGGAGAAGGAAAAGACAGGGTAACCACAACCAAGACCATGACTTCCTCACCTGGAGGCAACACGCTCCTTCTCAAGCGCCAGCTTCAAGAGCTACGCAAGCGTGAGTCCACGGCCTACCCTCCACTTTCTTGTCCCCTCCATCCCTTCTCGCCTTCGCCCCTTCGCCATCGCCCGTCGCTGAAAGACGCGCTCCTCCTCCCTCCCTTCCATCTTCTCTCAAGATCCGGTCGATGGCTTCAGCGCAGGGCTCAAGGATGAGAGCAACCTGTTCGAGGTAGGTCCTTCAGGAGCTCCACCCCGTCCTCCATCTTCGCCATCTTGGGTTTCGAAACGAGAGAAAGGAGGAAAAACCCGTGTACCTTACCGGACTCTGGGCTCGACACCCACCTGCGCAACCACCCTCCATTCCTCTCATACCCCTCGCGAATGTACCCTCCTTAGTGGGAGATCATGATCATCGGGCCGAATGGTAAGCAAACTCTCATCGTTCGATTGCGAGTCATCATCGGAACCATCTCAACGACCTCGTTCCGTCTTACCCTTACCCCCCCTTCCTCTCGATCTGGGGTCCCTTCGCCATCTCCCACCTCCGCTATATGCAGACACTCTATACGAGGGTGGTTTCCTCAAGGCCGAACTCATCTTTCCACCCGTGAGTGATGCCCTTCAAAGCTCTCCAGGGAGGGCCCCGTTGGTCTTTCATCTCTCTTACTTGAAACCTGGGAGGAAACTCCATCCGCCCCCCACCAGGAATATCCTTTGATGCCACCGACCATGAAGTTCATCACCCCGATGTGGCATCCCAACAGTGGGTAAAGCTCTGCCAGGAACGCTTCCGGGTCCCACTCGTTGTATGCTCATAGCATCTCCACCTCGCACTTTGCCCCCGTCTTTCACCCCTCCGTAGTCTTCCCTAACGGCAACGTTTGCATCTCTATCCTAGTAAGTTGGAGGAGAAGACGAGAGAAATCGGCTGAGAGGGAGAGGGCTGATCACACAAATGTCCTTCCCGATACTTGACCTCCTAAAAGCACCCACCCGAGAAGGACCAGTACGGATACGAGGATGCAGGTGAAAGATGGTTGCCTGTTCACACGGTTGAGTCCATCGTGAGTGCCTCGACCTTGCTTTGCCCCTTCTCTCTCCTCCCACCCCTCCATCCTCTCTCCATGCTCTCCTCGCTCTCGGTCTCGAAAGCAACAGCCATTTTCTCGGGCTGCAAACCTGAGGGCGGGCCTCAAGGAGGGAATGACATGTTACTGAATCCCATTCGCTGTCGGCTCCTTGCATCGTCGTAGCTTCTCTCCGTCATCAGCCTCCTTTCCCAAGACGTTCCTAACACGGACTCGCCGGCCAACATTGACGCTGCCAAGCAAGTCAGGGAAGACATTCAGGGATACAAGAAGAAGGTCAGCTTTGTTTTCCCTTCCTTTCTCTTGTTTTGGCGTTCCAATGACGAATCACATTTAGAATCGTGACACAATCCTGACCCTTCTGCAATCCCTTGGACACCCATCTGTTTCCACCAGGTCCGTCGCCTGGTGCGACAGTCAGCAGAGGAGGCATTCTGAAACCCCGGCTGTTCCCCTACACCTTTTACACATCAAACCGCAATTTCAAGCCGTCACCACTTCCTCTACTTCCTTCCATTCTACTTTTGCTCCCTCCGTACTTTGGACCCGGTCGAAACCTTCTCCATCCAACCTACTTTCTCTGTACGATCGTCGTTCACCCATCTTTACGACCGCTTTACAAACCGAAAGGCGCGTAGGAGGGGCGACCGAGGGATCTGGCAGGAGAGCGAGGCCGGGAGGGGCTATCCGAGACTCCTGCCAAAAATGGCATCGCTCCAACTTGGTTTGAGTCAATTCAAACCTCGAGAAAAGGGGGGTAGGGTTCGTCGAACATTACGGGAGGGAGGTGGAAGTAGGCAAAGTAGGGAAGCTGGCGGGGGTTTAGGGGAGGTTAGGAAAGTCACGATCCTATCGGTTCCTTTTTCAAAGATCGGTCCCAAGGGGGATGGAACTCTAGAGAGGGGGAAAGGGGGAATCGAGCAAGTGTCGAATATTGATCCCCGACCCCTATTCGCTTCCCCTTCATGAAACGATGCGTCCCAAATCCCTAGGGAGAGTGAGATCAGCGATCGAAAAGGGAGCTAGGCAGTCACTTGTTCCGTTCCATCATGCCCATACCTCATCTCTCGAGCACGAAACCTTTCCTTTTCCTCTTCAAGGATCGTAGGTTTTCGGAGTAGGGGTTGGAGGGACGGGAAAAAAGAGGGGGGGGGAGAGGATTTGAGCTCGTGGAACAGATCTTGGAGTCGGCAGAAAGTGCGATGGTGCAGCGTGGCGCCTGCGGGGACGGTTAAGTGTGCAATATATCGGTAATGCAGATCGTAATACAACAACGCAGCGAGGCAGGAATCCAGCTTCCATCGATTGGGAGGAGGGAAGGGGGGGGGGAGGGGGAAAGGGATGGAGGTGGGAGTGGAAAGAAAGAGAAGGAGGAAAAGTAGCAGGGTCCATGATCCCCTGACCGCCTCCTTGGCCGTTTCCGAAATTCGGTGACGATGCGGCAGACTGACTATACTAATAAGGCATGTGATTGACCAGGAACACTGAAGAGAAGAAAGAGAAAGCGAGAAGCGCTTGTTCTTGTGAGGGAGGGGGAGAGGGAGAGAGAGAGGAGAGAAAAAGAAGAGAGGGAGAGAGAGAGAGAGAGAGAGAGAGAGAGAGAGAGAGAGAAGAGAAAAAGAAGACGAGAGAAAGAGATAGTCTGGATGCAAGGATTGAAAGAGAAAGGAGAAATCGAGCCAAACCATATTGCGTGCTCGTCATCTGTCTCCTCCAGCGGACCCGATCGGCGTTTTGCCAAAAGGATTGTTGTTCCCGCTGTACAACCCCGGCGTCGAACTACCATTGTGGTGGTTACTCGACGACACAGATCTTGGAACGACCGACTCGTTGAAGCTCGCAACGCTTGAGGGCCTGTTCGTGTTGTAGTGAACCGCTCCATTCGTGATGTGAGAGGAAGACGAAGAGAAGCCGTAAAGACATCCTCTAGTAAAACGAGTTTCATGACGAGGTAGGGACAGAGGTCAGATGGTCAAAGCAAGAAAGGAAGCAGGAGTCGCCAGACCCAAACTTGCTCGTGTGAAAGTCGACCACAAGAGTAAGAGCGAAGTAGGGGGTGGGTAAAGAGAGAGGGCAGAGCGAGAGAACGTGTACCCACAGATATTTCGAGTCATCGATGGAGCCGTCAAAGTACTTTTGCCTCATCTTGAAAAAGGTCGTCGCAGTCAAGAGGCTGTCACTCCCAGCCTGGTGTTGCTGACCTATCCTGGAAACCTGGAGGTCGTCGGCGACGTCTTGGAGACCCCCTTTGAGGGTCTTGCAGCTCCTCATCAGGAACTTGATGTCGTATATGCAAGGGAACCAGATCCTAAGCAGCTGGAAGAATTCGGATTCTTGGGCGGGCAACGGACTGCACGTCACCACCTTGAGAAGGTAACCGAAGTCGTATCCACTGCAAAGGGAGAGAGGACAGACGGAGGGATCGTCGCTTCAGCAGAAAGCTTGAGAAAGGGAACATGCCCACCCTCGACCTTGACGCGGGCAGAGAGACTCACCTGTGGAAAGAGACCCATTTCACATCATCGAACAGCGCCAGCCCAGAAGTTATCAAAAGCTCTCCAAAGTGCTCCACGTCGATCCCTTGCCTTTCATGACGGTCGAAGTCGAGCCCCGCCTTGGTTAGGAGATCGAGAGAGTCCGGTGCACACATGTCATCACTTGAGATTGTAAGGCCAATCAGGCGATGCAGCGCGGCAAAGCAAACGACGTTCGGTCAGTTTTGAACGAACAGTTCACTCTCCAATCAAGCGGTCTTCCTTTTCCAACCCCCTCGTTCACTCGCCGACTTTGCCCGCTGATCTCGCCCATCCAACATTGTATCCACCTTGTGGCGATCCGCGTTCATACCGGCGAGATGGAAGGCTGGTCAATCCGCGACCGGTGAGTGAGCCGAAAAGGAGACTTACTTGACACTGAAACGAAAGTTGAACTGCCAGGTGCAGACCTCTGGCGGAAGGTTGCCGTTCTCATCACAGAGCGTGATACCAAGTTGAATAAGCTTGAGCAAGTCGACGTTGCATCGTAGTGTTTGATAGTGATAATCTGAAGAGCCTTTGAAGGTGCCGATCGGCCTGGCCACGATACCGGGGAACTCGGTGTCCTGAGATCGGGCGAGAGCGGGTTTGAAGAGGGGAGAATGGTCTTTGTTCATCAAGCTTCACCGAACCGAAAGGATGGGAGAGGATGGTAAGGCCGACTCACCATCGCGACGTATGGGTACCGATCGATCGTCTCCCTCAAAAGGGCCATCTCTGACTCCAAATTATCGGACCATACCTCTCGTATCCGTGCGGCCATGGCTCTTCTCTGTCAAGGGGTTTTGTTGGCGGGCAGTGAGCCTGGAAGTCAGGTGCTCTGCTGTGTTGCCCCTTGGGGTGTTACGGAGGGAGGAAGTGTGGATGAAGAGTGGACGGTAGTGAGAGACACGAGGAAGCTGGCGAGGTGCTGGACAAGGAGGGGTGTATGCTGCTGTCGGGTCTGTCGGGTCGTCGGTTGTTTCTCCTTGTTTTCTTTCAACCACCTCTCCTTCGTTCGTCTCTTGAAATGTCCACCTTGTTCAAGGGCTGATCCGAGGCGTGGCGAAGTGCGAGAGAGAAGGGACTCGGGATTGATCAAGGCGGTGGAGTATGAGGTGGTGATGATGGTTGGAAGGAGGAATGTGAATTAGCCGCCGAGGATCTGGTCGAGCGTGTGGAGAGGGATGAGAGGGGGTTGAGACTGGGACGCAGGAGATGCGAGGTGATCGGTGAGGAAGGGCTCGCCAGAGTTGGGGCCACCCTCGTGATTCTAATTCTTGATTACTTCTCATTAGATTACAGTAGCAAGCGATTCTCCACCAGAGCTCCGAAGGGGAAAAGGGGCTTCGTCACCCTCTCCCTCACCAGCTGTGAATTCTCCCCGACGTTGACACTACATAGTTTCTTGTGACCAACACCAAATCCTCACACCTGTCACGCTTTACCCACCCATCATCACATCACACATCACACATCATACATCACACTTCACCATTCGATTCCCGATTCTATTCCCTCCCCTCTTTCTTTAGCTAGTCTAAGAAAGTTAGGCAGAGTTCACCAACCCTCCTTTTTCCTGCGTTTCGCTACGATCCACCACCAACACCTCAACTCGGTCATCGCAGAACACGGCGGCCCCTCACCAGCAAGGCCCTTTCTCAGCCAAGCTCGTTCGCCACCCGACCCAACCCCCAACCATACCTCGACTTGCTTTCGTACCCTCTCCTTGGACCAGACAGGGATCTTGGACGTAGCAGCATCCCATCCTTTCACCATGGTTCTCGAGGCTACCATGCTAGTGTGAGTACCTTATCTATCCACCTACCCAACCCGATCCCCCTCTTCACCGACTCACCCACGTCTTCAGAACGACTTGCTCATTCTTCAAACCCCCCCTCTCCCTCTCTCTCTTCACCCTCGTCTTTTCCTCCCATGTCTACCCTAAATGGAATCAAACCAACCCCAAAAACCGGTAACCAAAACGAATGCCGCCTTCCTGGCAGACTGGATAACTCCGAGTGGATGAGGAACGGCGACTATACACCCTCGAGGTGGGAAGCCCAGTCGGACGCGGTCAACATCATCTTTGACGCCAAAACCGGTTCCAATCCGGAGAGCATGGTCGGCCTCATGACCATGGGTGGGAAGAGGTGAGAGCACGCCTCCCACGCCCTCCTTCGTTTCCCAAACCATCTCACATCGTACTCACCCCTCCCTTGTGCCTCCATCCCCCTCTCCTGTCCCTCCTCCTTCTTGTCTCCTCCTTCGGCTGCCTTGCTCGCTACTAGTCCCGAGGTGCTCGCCACCCTGACGCAAGACATCGGCAAGGTCCTCACCGCTTTGCACTCGACAAAGATCGGCGGCACCTCCGATATCTCCACCGGCATCAACGTCGCACAGCTCGCGCTCAAGCACAGGCAGAACAAGAATCAGCGCCAACGCGTCATCGTCTTTGTCGGCTCGCCCATCTCGGAACCGGAGGCCTCACTGGTCCGGCTCGGGAAAAAGCTGAAGAAGAACAACGTGGCTGTCGACGTCATCAGCTTTGGAGAGGATGAGGAGAATCAGGAAAAACTCTCCAAGTTTATCGAAGCGGTCAACAGCGGGGAGAACAGGTGAGTGGGTCGCCAGGGGGAGTGTTGGTCGGCCGGTCGTCCTGTCGAGATGGAATCGAGATGACTTTCCGCTGACATTCTCATCCCGCTTCTTTAGCCACCTTTTGAGCATACCCGCTGGGCCACAGCTCCTCTCAGATATCATCCTCACCTCACCAATCATGGTCGAGGACTTTGGCGGTGGTGACAGCGGTGCCGGTCCATCTGGCGCGGGCGGAAGCGGAGGTTTCGAGTTCGGAGTCGATCCGAGCATGGACCCAGAGCTCGCCATGGCCCTGCGAATGTCGCTCGAGGAGGAGCAAGCGAGGCAGAGGGCGGCAGAAGCCGCCTCCTCCTCTTCCAACCCGCCAACATTACCGACCGTCGCCGAGGGAGCGGAAGCTTCGTCGTCTACCTCGGCGG
Organism: Violaceomyces palustris; assembly: GCA_003144235.1. Classification (NCBI taxonomy): domain Eukaryota; kingdom Fungi; phylum Basidiomycota; class Ustilaginomycetes; order Violaceomycetales; family Violaceomycetaceae; genus Violaceomyces; species Violaceomyces palustris. The sequence continues at coordinate 7,289 of KZ819868.1, read as the reverse complement.
GCAACGATGTTGACGGACCCCCACCTGCGCCTCAACTATCCGCCGGTATCCACGGCAAGGGCTCCCTGATAGCCGAAGGCGCGGAATCCATTGCCGGAGTCGGCGAAGACGCGAACGACGAGAGCGAGGAGGCCATGCTGGCCAAGGCCATAGCCCTCTCCCAGGCTGGCGTCAACCCGAGCGTCGCCGGAAAGGACGAAGACGTCGAGATGGCCGCCGCCGAACCAGAACCTACCGCCCCCGCGCGAGCGACGGTGGCCGGGGCCAACGAAGGAGACGAGGATGAGGAAATGACCGAAGAGGAGGCCATCGCCAGGGCGATCGAGATGAGCCTCGCCGGCGGCGAGGATCAAGATCCAGCCGACAAGAAATGAGAAGCGCGAGGCACCTCGGTGGAAAGTATCGAGATATCATAGTGTGTCACCGCCAGATTATGGGGCGGTGTGGACGGTTGAGCGGAGCAAAGCTGAGAGACCAGAATTTCGTAAAATGGGAGCGAAATCTTCCTGAGCTCTTTTTTCTTTGTTCAGTAATTCTTCATGTTTCATCTGGGAAAGCAATTTTGGGTCGAATTTCCAGCCTTGTCACTACCCAGATCCGAGTGTGATCTTGTAACACGAAGAAAGACCAAACCACAATTTGTCCGATACTGACCAAAAAATGTCGAGTCTCAAGAATATCAACTTCAACATGCCTCGAGGGCTGTTCGTAATGAGAGACGAGACATATTGATGGATAGCAAAGGCCAATGGGATTGATGATAGCTTGGCGTTAAGAGCAGCAGAACAGCTGCTTGTCTTTTCTCACCTCGCGATCGTACTCTTTTACTACTTTGAGATGTACCATCTTGAATTGTTGTCACTAGATGTTAATCATCGATTATCATCGTCACTGCCTTGCCCAAGAAAAGTTAGGCAATGCTAAATCTGAAGCCATTCTCACAATCACCGTTAACATGATATTGAAGTTGGATGCCTGCGATCGCGTACTCGAAGTGTTGCCAGCGCTCGAAAACAAAAAGATACAAAAATGGACGGATTATATGCCATTATTACATCTGAAACCCCAAAAGTACATTATCTATGAGCCTGGTCACCCTGCCATGCTCGCCTTCGCTGACCAGTGCAGCTCCGCTCAGAATGGCACCTTCATCCACCTTGACCTCCTGCCCTGCTCGTATCGCTGCCTCGAGGTTCTCGAGAGTGTGAGGATGGTTGAGCGAAATGTAGTCCAACCTCAAGTTTACCACGCCTTCGGCCTTGCATCTTGCCTCCTCCTCCTCGACCACGAGCCTCGCGAGCCTCAAAGTCTCCTCCACCCTCTCCCTAGCGCTAAGGCCCTTGGACCACTTGGCATCCTCCCAGGCGCTTCGGCCGGTGGAGAGCGCCTTGTAGAGGACGGGTGCCACTTTCCTCCCGGCAGGTGTCAGATAGGCGTTCCTACTGCTCAGGGCAAGCTTGGTCTCTGGATCCCTCCCTGTGGGTAGCACCCTGACACGCTCGGCGGACGGTGGGTGGGCGAAGAGAAGGTCCTGAACCAGTCTGCGCAGGATGACTGCCTGTTGGATGTCCTTTTGACCAAAGTAAGCTCGATCAGGCTGGTTTTCGAGGGGACCCGAAGGCAAAAGGGAGAATAGAAACATGAATGGAAATCAAAAAGGTCAGCTCCGCGCACATCCGGCCACGACAGCCACGCACCCCTCTCGCTCGCATCGCTTCGAGGTCCCTCCAGCCGCGGCCGCCGCCTGGTTGAAAGGCTCACCTGTATGACGTGGAACAACTTGGTCACGACCGTGGCGACCCCTCGAAAGAACGTGGGCCGACTTCCCCCTTCCATCTGATGCCCGAGGCCTTTCACTTCAACAAAGGCTCCCACCTGATCGTCGATGATCTGCGTGAAGCCGTTCGGGTACATTTCTGGCACGCTAGGTACAAAAGCCGCCGAGACCTTTCTTCCGTTGGGCCCCGTCAAGGAGGCGAGCTTTTGGACGTCGGACGGCAGAGTTCTAGGGTACGATGCCAAATCTTCTGTCGGTGCGAATTGGGCTGGGTTGACAAAGATGGAGACCACCGTGTGCTCATTCTCTTCCAGCGAGGCGCTGACTAAGGAGGCAAGGGTTGGTGGCGTGCAGAGTGAGAGGGGGCTGATGTGAATCGATGAGGTTCGCCGTAGATCCGCTCTCGAGTCGGGAGTGTGTCCAGGGAGAGGAGATACTAGCCTAGCCTCCACGCAACTCACCCAGACTCAGGTGACCCTCATGCAGAGCGCCCATGGTGGCTACGAATCCCACGGTCTCTTGACTGTTGGAAGCGATCGACCTCCATCGTCTGTAATCCTTGACGGTGGTGAAAATGGGAAGGGGTGAGTCGGGCAGAGGTTGGTTGGTGGGCGAGGAGGCGGAGGATGAGGGCGAGGAGGAAAGTGAGGAGGCGGAGGCGAAAAAAGGGAGCGAGGTTGCCGAGAAGGGCCTTCGGTTACTCGAGGGCGGCGGGGTGGTCAAGGTTCTGGCGGCAAGAAGGGCCAAGGTACGGCTGGATCGGTTGCTAGTCGCGCCGATGAGCCTGTAAGATATGAAGGAAGTGCGGTACATGTCGAAGGGTGGCCTCCAAGCCGAGGTGGACCAAGGTGGAGGGAAGAGGGAAGAGGGACGGGGGCAGTGGCAGTGGCAGTGGCAGGGAGAGATGTGAAAGGGCAGGAGGGCGAGCGACGGCATTCGCGTGGCAAGGAGAGAATGAGGATGTGGAGTGATCAGGATGACTAAGCGAAGGGTTCAGGCTTGGGGAGGACAGACTCGGAAATGGAAAACTCACTCACAACTGTTCTTCGTCTCCATCCCAACCCCTCTTCCTCCTCCGCCTTTCTTTCTTCCCCCACCCACCACCGTCTTTCCCCAAATCTTTCCATCTTCACTGTGACTGGTATTTCCCACGGCCTTGAGACCATCAATAGTGGATGGGACAATGGAAATCGAATTAAATCTTTGCTGTTGGACACTCCATCCGTGCTGCCCTCAAACAACCAGGCTTATTGTCTTCTGGAAACGAATCCAGAAGACATGGTCTTCATTGCGCATGTTCATTTAACCTTTCATGAAAAGCCACTAGTCAATACCTAATGGACAGACATGCCCATTAACATTAATATCCATCATTAATGATTCTTACCTTACCAGATGTGGAGGATGGATTATAAAATATTAAGAAGGAGAGACAATAAGATGTAGCCTTTTTATGCACCAAGAGAAATTCGTACTTTTTATTTTCCCTTTGTTATCGGCACGCGCGTACCTTTTGTTGTTACTTTTCTTATAAAGGTTTAACTGAAACATGCCCCTTTGTGACCTTTAGCGACACACCCAAGGTGGGGAAAAAAAAAAGACCCCAACATCAGTGTTGGACCATTTGGTTATGGCGGGAGCAGCCAGACGAAACAAGGATAAAAGGACAACCTTTCACACCTCCGCAACTGTCATCTCGGCCCTGGTTTCCCCCTTAAGGCAAGAATCGATCAAGCATCAGCGCGCAAGCTCTCCAATCATTCTCCATTATGAAGCAGCTTCTACCTAGCCCAAAAATATTGCGACGTGGTTGTCGCACAACGGCCTCACTTCGATCCAAGTTTTTAAACATGGTTTCTGTCCAGACTGAACAAAGCCTATACATTCCTTCATTTTCAGGTAAGCTTGACACTGTTTGCGAAGTATTTGTGACAAAGGGGTAGAGTGCTAATTCTTCGATTATAGGGAAGCCTAGAAAACATGCCGATTACGTTGCCTCAGCGAGTTCTGTACACAGTCCGGCAGAGTCCTACACTCTTCGGATACAATTGAATCGAGGAACAAAAGACACGCATCTAAGCCACGGCTACAAAATTCTTCGTAACGAGACCCTTCTATGGGCACTAGATGCTGATGGAAAGGGAAGAAAGGAGTATAAGCTTTCTGATAGTGTTGATGAGGTGAGTGAGGAAATCCAATCATGGATAAAACTGTTCACACCATGTTCCTCATCCTCTGTTTTCCTCCCCTTCGAACCTTTGAAGGTCTTTTTCAGGCGCGGAAAAAGATTGAGCATTGAAAGTCTGTCAAACAATATCAAGGAACACTACTTTGGCCCTCCAGCTGAGCCCTGGATTACATCATTTCTTGCCGTGTACTTTAATTTCAGGGAAGCTCGAATACCTTGGGAGAAAACAGCAATCATCACTGCGGATTCTAAAAACAAAAGAACAAAGGTTTTCGTCCGTTGGTGGTTTGGAAGTGAGTTCACTCATTCCCGGCTCAGTGGGCATTTTTTCACTTTCATTTTGCTTTCAAAGCCCTGATTTTTCTTTTTCTTCAGTGTCAAGTTTCTGTGAAGTTTCTTGCGTCTTAGATCACGAAAAGGTCGTGAAAACAGATTTTGGCTTAAATCTTACCAAAAGGGAGCATCTCTTCAACCTAATAGATGTTATCTGCCAAAAGCGACACGCCCAAGACGTTCACCCTTAAGATCGATTCTTGTACATTCATCTTTTTTGACGAGTTTACGCTGGGTTTTTCAGATATTTATGGGCTGGAGAAAGAGGGGAGTTATACTTCAAAGAGTGAATGTTCAAAAAAGAAGAGAGAGATATTATGTAGATATAAATTGGGTCTTGAAAGTGTCACAGTCTCTCCTAGAATTAAACTCTGGCGCTTAGAAGTCGTAGATACACCATAGGTGCGACCACATTCTTGTGAAGTAAGATACGGGTTTTTGGTACGGTAGGATTGGCAGATCGCAGGTCTGGATATCAGGTTTTTTTTTTCCGAACAGGAGCACAAAGACTTGTCCTAAAAGGAAGAAAGAGAGAGAGATTGAAAAAAGGGGGAAGGAGAAGGAGAAGGAGAAGGAGAAGGAGAAGGAGAAGGAGAAGGAGAAGGAGAACTGGAAAAAAGAAGACAAAGAAAAAAACCATAAAAGGACTGATATCCTCCGATAAAGATGCTCAGAAGTTGATGAGATCTTGATTGATTGTTTTTTTTTTGGTTCTCGCTCGTTTCTGACCCAATCCTTTGTTTCTGTCAAGGGAAGGGACTGCAGCTTCTCTACCGCCTGATGACAGGGCCGACAGGTGCAGCTTCACAAGGTATCCACCGCATCGCAACCACAGAATGACGGCCAGAAAGAGCGAGTCAAACACTTCTTTGAGGTCTAACTGACCCGTAGCTTTTTGCAGATTCCGCGAGAAAAAAGGGGTAGAGAGACACAAAGAGATTCATGTCCCTTACCATGATGCAAGAAAGTGGGCTGAGATCCAGATTTCATTTTGACTCTCAGCTTCGCATATGACCTCAAGTTCCCTTTTTCTCCCTTTCTCAACAGAGTTTGGGGAGAGGGATATCATAAAGGGACTCAGCACCACAGGCGTAGAAGTATTATGAGGTCCTGCCATCGTTTTTGCTTCTCTCACGCGCACGCTCTACTTGCAGGCCCCACCCTGAGTATCGAGCACCAGAGTTCCAAAAGTGGTATGAGGTCTTGATGTCCCTGCCATTCTTGCTTCACACTCTCTCACGCGTGATTTTTCGAATGTCCTCTGACTCTTGGAAATGTGCGATTCTAGAAGAAAGGGAAACCAGAAGAAAGGGAAACCAGAAGAAAGGGAAATCATACTTCCTTCGAAACCATCTTACAGAACAAGAACTACGAAGCCCATCATAATATCCTGTGCGGCGAAGCCGAAATTTCCCTTTTTCATCGTGTGTCTGAAGAGAATCAATCAATCTCTGCTCAAGAGCAAGGACCGTTTGTTTTGTGTTCGCAAAACTTATTGGCCTTTCGAAGTCGGGAACATCAGAATCGACTGCAAACTGATAAAAGGAGGCAGCTTAGAACGGTAGATAGCCCAGTTTCCAGCATCACCATCAACCCTCATCTCTCTTCTCCAGCAAATTTCTCTCGCTACAATCTACTCTTTTTTTAGACCCAAGCAACCTAAAGGCAATGTCATCAATTATTCGAGGAGCCACCAGCACTAAGCTACTCCCCAGCCACGGTGCTACCGTTTCAAGGGGTCTACTGAGCTCGAAGCGCTTCTTTACTCAAAGCTCAAGCCAACAGAAGTCATTCAAAGATAAGGCCAAAGGAATTGAAAACCCGTCCATTTATCACCCTCTTGGTCTTCCACAATCAGCTATTTTATCAAACAAACGCAATTTCGACAAAAATCCGGCTGAAAAGAAAGTTTTCAAGCAAGCAAAAGTTCTGACTAAGTACCTGAAAGTTGATCATCCACCTAAAAGGCGCCTTCAGCCTCTTGGAATCATTTCCTGGGATGAAAGGGTGAAAATGATGAATGTCTACGTCGAAGAAGGCATAAAGATCGACGAATCAAGATTCATCATGGGTCAGATTGACCAAAATATGCCTATTTTTGATCGTCAGAATGTCGAGCTGAACTATTTTCCGCTCGAATCAATCGACGAGTTCAGGAAAAGCAAGCTCAAACTCGATCACATTGCCGTTTACGCAACCCTCTTGGAGTTTAATCAATTCCTTTTGGTCTTCCAGCGCCACCATGAGCAACCCGATCAGGAAGGCATGGAAAGGAAGATTGGTGAGTTCCCACGAACGCAATTAGTACACTCTTAGAACGAGGAAATTGATACCATCGAATTCCGCAACTTTTCGCTGCTGTTACCGTGAGGATAGATACTTTTGCTGTAACCATGACTTCAGTGAATTATAGAGATGACAAGTATGGTAAGAAAGACCTTGAGCTTTTCGATCGCTTCGTCGAAAGACTGGCTTAGGTCTGGCTATGCCATAATGCTTGAATGGCATTGGAGTCAGATTCTTCAATATCTGCGGGAGGATCTAAGACGATCTTCCTCGATCGTACGGACTTTGTCCCTCATCAAAGGGTTGCTTCCTGATCAAAGCCTGGTCAAGTTTTGTGACGAAGCCCTTTGCACATTTACCAGTTTCAAACTTCCCTCTTATATTTGCCGGCTGGTTCCATCTCAGAAGAAAACCTAAGAAAATCTATGTCCAAATCCCACGTATATGATCTTGTCTTTCTTAACTATTGATTTTTCAGAACGCTTACGTGTGTGAATGTGCATTCCTTCGAGGAGAACGTCTCGTACTACACCTTTTTACCGCAGATCTCGAGATTGAAGACATCGAATCTCGGGATTTTTACCTTCATTTCTCCCCATCACCAAGAACAACAAAGAACCATGGCATTCAATCTTGAGATTGACGAAATCCAACTTCGTGAATTAGAAGGGCATAAGTCGCTATCCCTAAGGGGGGGGGGGGGGG
>KZ819867.1:0-42059 GCA_003144235.1 Violaceomyces palustris | reverse complement strand
CCCCCCCCCCCCCCCCAACTCTTTTTCTTCTCTCTTTTTTTTTTTCGCTTCCTTCCCCTCGCATCCTTGCTTTCCCTTTCCCCCTTCATCCTTCGTACGGCATCCACTTGTTGTCCTTCAACTTTCTTTTTCCAACGACGCATCTCGTTCCCGGTTCTCCCTCCCCCATTCCGCTTCGGGTAAAAAGGCATGAGAAGAAAAGGACACGACGAGAGAAAGGAGAAGACCTCCTCTCCCTCCCCCCCTCCCCTCCCATCAAAAAGATGAAGCACTCACATCGCTCCTTCGACCCTCCTGTTCTCGTCTGTTCGTTTTCCTCACGAAGAACGTGTTTCCTCACACGCGAAACGATTGTACTACAATTTCTCAAGACTCGTTCGAGGCCGATCGCCTGACGAAGATCACGTTCGACGTTACCCGGCTTTCGGTGTGTTTGGCCTTTGCATTTTCCACTTGGTCGATGGAGTGGGTTTCAGGAGGAAGAAGACGAACGACGTTTATTTACAAGTGGGGAAGGAATCGGGGTTGGGAGGAAAAAAAAGTGTCGAGGAGGGGGGATCACCGCTCGCCTTCTCCGTCCGCTCCCTCCTGGTGGATGACGGTGAGCCTCTTGGTCCTGTCCTCTTCCTTCTTCTTGCGGATGGACCCGGGTAGGAGGAGGCCCTTGAGGCTCATCCTCCTCTGTCGACGGTGCGACGACCTGCCGCTGCCTGTGCCTTCTCGTGCCGGTTCGTCCGAGGAGAAGGTGAAGCCTCTGTTGGGTCTCTCCATCCCCGTCAGCATGTCGTAGTGGGTCGAGGATCGGCTTCCGACGGGTCTCAGCTCCTGCATGGCGAGGCTGGACCTGTTGTTGGGTGGAGGCTCCAGGGCCGAAGGAGGGTTTTCCCCTGCCCCGGAAAGACCTTCGGCCAGGCCCTTGGGTCGACCGTTCCCGACGACAGGCATCCTTGGGTCGTTGACGTAGTCGTGGTGAGGGTCGGCCTTGTCGACGAGCCTGAGGATCTCGATGTCGTTCGGGTAGTAGACCTGCCTGACGTACGTGATGATGACCTTGGGTGCCAGGCAGAGGAAGGTCGTCAGGAGGCCTAGGACCCAGAACTGGATCGAGTAGTAGAGGTAGTGGTTGTTGCCGTACGAGTAGGTCCAGATGAACGTGGGTGGGAAAGCGGCGTAGATGGGAGCGAAGACGAAGATCAGAACGGGTCCCAGCCAGATCGCGGCGACGATCCACCATGTGACGGCCTTGGCTTCGAGACCGGTGAAGAGGTTGGCGATCAGCACCGAGGCGATGGCCATGGTGGTGGACCACTCGTAGAGTTGGATGTCGTATCCATCGCTCCTGGCCGTCGTCATGTCGTAGGCGTAGGCGATGAAGAAGTAGAGCACCACCGACTGGTAGAGACCCTCGAGCGTGAGCCAGAGGAAAGGCTTGATTCCAAAGTACCTGCCCTCCCTGCCCCTCCTGTACAGCTCCGGCACCTCCATCAGCACGCGGTCGCTGATGTCCCTGTCGAAGATGCCTACGCCGATCACGGCGGCGACGGTGAAGAAGGCGTTCCAGAAGAGGATGTAGACGTAGTCGAGCGCCTGTGTGGTCGACCAGGCGCAGTAGATCTGGAACCAGAACAGGTAGCCGATGTTGATGATCTCCTTGTAGAAGAAGTTGGTGATCATGATCGAGTTCCTGTAGTAGGACCAGTGACCGTGGACGAGCAGGAGTCTCTTCAAGAACCTGAACTGGGCGATGGCGTAGTCTGAAGAGTTGACGGCCTGCAAGCCCTCCTCACCGGCGATGCCGATGCCGACGTGAGCGGCCTGGATCATCGAGACGTCGTTGGCTCCGTCGCCCACGGCGAGGGTCATGACACCAAGGCCATCCTTGATGAGCCGGACGATCAGCGCCTTTTGCAGAGGGCTGACCCGGCAGCAGATGACCGCTTTGCACTGGGTCGAGATCTTCAAGAGGAGATCCTTGCTGAACTCCTCGCTGAGCGCGTGTCCAAGGGCTGTCCCGTCGATGACGAGCGCGTACCCGCCCGGCCTTTGTCCGTTGTCCTCCCCGACGATCGAGGCCTGGCTCACCTCGCTCCGGCGAGCACGGTGCAGCGACGGTCTCCTGTTCATGCCGAACGACCTTCGACCTCGAGGCTGGCCCTCAACGTCGGGAGGCTGGTGCTCCATCTGGGCCAGAGTCTCTTCGCCCCCGAAGAATCTCTCGATCGCTTTCTTCAGCTGCTCGTACGCCGAGTTCGGTTGCCCGTACTCTCCTCCTCGGATTACGATCAGGTTCATGTCCCTGGTCAACAGCAGGGTGCTGTAGCCGATGGCGATGGCGGTTTCCAGCTTGTCGCCGGTGGCGACCCACACGTTGATTCCGGCCCTCTTGAGATCCGCGATCGTCTCCGGCACACCCTCCTGGAGGCGGTCCTCGATCGCGGTGGCGCCGAGAAGGTTGAGCTCGCTCTCGAGCTCGCTGGCGAGGTCCTCCATCTTCTCCTCCCGGTTCGTGAGCGACACGGTGGCCTCGTGGTATCGGCGCGACCATTCCTCGTAGTACTCCTCTGTCAGGTCCTTGTAAGCGAGGCAAAGCGTCCTGAGACCCTTGTTCGCGAACTCCTCGAGCGCTTGATCGGTTTCGTGCTTCAGGCCATCTTGTCCCGCCGCGCTCCTCTCGAAGATCACGCTGTCGGCGCCCTTGACGAAGAGCAGGATCTTGCCATCCGACTCACGCCTCAGGATGACGCTCATGCGCTTCCTTGCCGACGTGAACTCGTTGACCGTGAGGATCTCGTACTTCTCCAGGTCCATCGAGTACGGCGTCTGGAGCTTCAACGTGGACCTGTCCTTCCCTGCAAAGACGAAGCCGATGTCAGCGGCTGCCTGGACGAGCGCCTGCTCGTCGGGACTCTGTGCCTTGTACTCCAGCAGGCCGGGCTCCAACTCCTCGGTCAGGACAGTGTGGCAAAGGCTCAGGCAGCGGAAGAAGCGGGCGAGGCGCTTGGCCTGCTCGGTGTTAGGGTCCTTGAGGGCTTCCTCGAGCCTAGCGTCCCTGAATGGCGCAACGTCTTCGTTGACGTTCTTGACCCGTATCCTCTTCGCCCCGATCTTGCCCGAGTGGCCCGACGACGAGGAGCCAGTGGCATCGCTGTCGTCCCTCACCTGGAACGTCTTCTCGCTGACCTCGGCGCCGTCGACACTGGTCGGCTCCGGCGCGTCGCCGTGGTAGACTTGACCTCCCACCGCGCACTCTCGGAAAATCATCAGGTTTTGGGTCAGCGTGCCCGTCTTGTCGCTGAAGATGTATTGGATCTGGCCCAGGTCATCGGAGAGGTTCCAGGACTTGGCCGTCGTCCTCCTAGACGTCTTGTCGTAAAAGATGTCGTGGTCGTCGAAGATGAAGTAGGCCTGGACGGTCCTGACGAACTCGATGGAAATGTACAAGGAGATGGGGACCACGTTCTGGAACGTGATGAGGGAGTTGGCGAAGGCGATCAGCCCATTGATCCTCGGGTTGTCGTCCGAGTAGACGGCGTCGTACTCCCAGTAGGCGTCCCTGTCAAAGTAGTACTGCTCCAAGAGCGAGTCGGCGATGGCGCAACCGACGGCCATGCAGGCGAGGAGGCAGAGGTTGAAGTAGACCATGGGATTCATCTGCTTCTCGACCTTGGAGCGCTTGCTGGGTGTGTCGCCAGAGTTGGCGATGATCTTTGTGTCGGCGCCCGTCATGAGAACGATGCCGATGACCCAGCGCGTATTCCGCAGGTTGCAACCTCGCAGGAGGATTTGACTGAGCGTGACGGGACACTGGAGTGGGTTGCCGTCCTTGCCAAACCGATCGCTCAGCACAACGCTGGCGTTCAGCCTGTACATGTTGGTGTCCTGCGGCTCTGCATCTACGCGTAGACATGCCCTGGCGCAATCCTCTGGGCTTCGGAGGTGGGTCAACTCGGGTACGGCGTGGCGATTCTTGAGGTTCGTCTCTCCGTCAAGGTTCTTGGTCTCGACAAAGCAGGAGTCTTCCTCCTCACTAGTGGCGCAGACGATGATGTCGGCCGGGATCGGATCGTTGTTCTGGAGGTAGACAAAGTCGCCGACGGCCAGGTCTTCCCAGGTCTTTTGCTTCCATCTCGGCGCCTTCTTGGCAAAGTACTCGAGCTCCTCCTCTGGGGTAAGCTTCTTCCCGTGGCGGAAAATGGCGCCGTCAGGTCTATGTTCGAACTCGCTCTCAAAGGCGCTGTGACGCGTCGTCGGATTTCGCCTGAGCTCTTGACCGACAGGGAGGGGGGAGCGAGGGACCTGGTCAGCGGCATCCACCCCAGGAGCGTCGGTGGGTGGCGGCTCCATGGGGCTTGCCGCCAGCTGTTGGCGACCCTCCTCCGCGGCCATGCTAGCTCGGGCCTCCTGCTCCTTCCTCATCCTCGCGTTCTCCTTCTTCTTCCCTCCAAACAGCTTCTCCCTCAGACCTTGGAATGTCGAGGAAAAGCTTCTGCTCTTCAATTCCATGACATTCGGGTTTTGCCAGCCTCCGCCGATCAGCGTCTTGACCTTGAGGTTGTTGATGTATCGATCCGACTGATGCCTCTTGACGTCTTCGTACCCGTCCTTCATCATGGTTATCGCCAGGACGGCAAGGAGAGGAAGCATTGCTAGACCAGGGGAGATGGTCGTGAATTGCGGGAAGAACTGCAGGATTACGATGACTGTGGGGGGCGGGATGAAGTGGGAAGGGCACGAGGGGGAATGGTGAGTTTTCAAGTGGACTCTCCAGTTCGACTCCCCTTGTCAGCGCAGCGCAAGAGGCCGAGCGAGGCACTCACGAAGGAAGAAGAGGTTGGCGACCCTCCTGAACTGCTCCAGGAGGTTCTTGAAGACAAAGTTGTAGAGCGTGTACTTGGCGGTGAGAAGCTGATTGGTGGCAAACGTCCAGCTCGCTTCAGCCCTTCCCTTGTGGTCAAAGGCCTCCGGCGGTAAAGGCTCGTTGAAGTAGACGCTCCTCAGGCAAGGAGGGGGTCTCCGTTTCTTGAAGGCGGTCTCTGGGTTCAGATCGATCCTCTTTAGCTTGGACATGAAGGATTTGAGCGGACCGACCCTGCTCTTGCCAGCCTTGTCGACCATGACCGCTGCGGAGGAGGCCGGGAGGCGACCGACGCTGGTACTGGGGGAAAGGGAGGTGGGGAGAGATAGGAAAGACTGGAGACACCCGATTCTACTTTGGACGGGACAGGGCACTGAGGGTTGAGCGCCGCTTGGGTCAAGGAGAGCATGGGCCGACCCTGAAAAGGGCGGACTCGGTCAGGAAAGAAGGGCCAATAGAGTGAGTGAGGGTGTTGTCCCACGCGGGTCGGGGGGTGGCAGACGTTCGGTGCCAGCTGATGCCTATGCGACGGGGATCCTTGTAGTTGAGAGCTTGGTCGGATATCTAGGTCGGTATGGGGTCCTATCGAGAAGAAGAGGCCGCGTCGTAGGTTGTGGGAAGCGATAGGCTGACCTTGCTGCGACCAGTCCCTTGCTGCTCGAGTACTTGATTGTATGCTTGTCCGGATGAAAGGCGCAAGGATGAATGCTAGGAACAAGATTGATCCTTATTAGCGCCGCCTCCCAATTTTTGGTGGGTCCAACAAACGATCTGGGGGTGGGGTTCCGAGCGCTTTTCCTCTCGTCCGCTTCTGTTAAACAGAACAAAAAATAATTTATCCCTTGTTTTTTTCCCCCCCCTTCTTCTTGCAAGCGTCTTGTTGGTGGTCACCTCGAGTTTGGAGGGACTTGAGGCCTTGAGGTGGCTGGGAGTGGGAAGGTGGTGGTGGCAAAGAAGGATGGAGGGGATGGAGGGTCGTAAGATTTAGAACAGGGTTCCTTTTTTGGCGGGATGGTGAACGGGACGAGAAGGGGGTGGGAACTGCGAGGGCAGTGGTGGTAGTTGGATGGAGAGGGGATGGGCGGGAGAGGGGGAGAGGGAGGAGAGAGAGATAGAGGAAAGATGGATAATGGGAAATGGGTGGAACGTTGGTGTAGAGGATGGACCGGTAAGCATGACAAGGGAGAGGAAGACGGGGGGAGGGTGATTCAACTGTAATCACAACGAACCAGTAAGGGAAAGAGGAGAAAAAAAGAAAAGAAAAAGGAAAGGGAAAGGAAAACCCCAAGCACGGATTTCGAAGGGAGGGTGGGTGGGTGGGTGGACCGCCTGTCATCGGCGTCAAAAAGAGAATGGAGAATGTTGATGCGGGTGGATTCGCCCATCCACCATAACAGTTGGTAGAGTCTGAGCATGTGTGTAGAGAATGCTGAGCCTTTGGAAGCGATGCGGCCGTGTGATCCAGACGTATACTAGGTGGGGGGGATCGGATTAAGCAAGGCATGTTTTGGATTCTAACCTCGTTCGCGTATTGGGAGAGGTTCCACTCGAACTCGTCTGTAATCCACTGGTCGGAATCTCACTGCCTGGATTCCAAATGTAGAAGTCGGAAGGCTACCTGTGGAATCGATGGGATTACGGCATTTAGGTACGGTAGGGAAGGATGATAGAATCCTATGCGAGCGTCGAGCGACTGGTGAGACCACGAGCGATCTGGATGAACAAACCTACAAACCCTGAGTGAACCCCCCTCCACCCAACCCGTTAGGTTGACATGTGTGTTCGAGAGGTCGAGGTGCCTGGACAGTCCACACTGAGGGACAGCACACGGCGGCATGGACCGGAGCATGAGATCGTCACTCCCTCGTACGTGCGCCTCTTGGGGACAAGGTCAACAGTGCATCATCGAAAAGGATGGCAAGAACCCCCTATCTCTCGGGCTTACTTGACCACTCCTTCACTCTTCCTCTTCGCATCTCACTCTCCACAGTCACGACAGTGAAGCCGTAGGACTGGTGTGGTGGTGACCGTGATCTCGACACAAATCCATGATTACGTCTTTGGAAGGAAAGACGAAAGGACCGTCTCGAGGGCCGGAAGGGGGGGGGGGGGATGGATGGGGGCTGAATCGAATCGAATCGAACAAACAAGGGAGGAGGGGTGGCCTTTGAAATCTCTTTCCCACTCGGTGTCCATGGAACGAGGGAGCCGGGTTTGGGAAAGAGGGAAACCAAAGCTCGCATGGGTCTTGTCCCATCGCAAGGTTGGGAATCCGTATTCACTAGTCTCTCGCGCGCGCGCGCGCATACACCAGCTCCCCAGCGAGGAACCAGCAGACTCAAGGACTGTCTGGACCGTGAATGATCCCAACCGACGACACGATTTCTACACTCGAATTTCTTATCGAAAGCTTGACCACTCTCGGCCCTGACTAGGTCCCACCACCACCTTTCCCCTCTCTCTTCCCCTCCGCTTCATGCCCTGATGAGATCTGCCTTGCTCACACTGGCGATCCTCCCGGCCGAGGAATCCATCAGAGAGGATGGCTTGGATTCAAATACGCGAGTCAGAGATGGTTCATCCCGCCCTTTCGAGTCTGATCAAAAAGGAGGGAGCGTGGTAGATCCTAAGGAGAAGGGAACCCACACCGTTGGGTTCGGGTGCAGCCATGTTCTCAAGCAAGCAAAAGAGAGAGGTTTTTCATGAAGATGGCCCCTTCTTTGCCACAAGGGACTTGGGTTCAGAAACCTCGGGCCGGAGACGGGCAAGCTCGCATGAGGTTAAAAAAAAAAAAAGGTAGGATCCCAAATCGTAAAGCGAGGTGTCTTAATCGATTACAGGGGTGGAAGGAGGGAATGAAAAAAAAAATCCCCTTTGCCCCTTCCGCGTGCAGTCGAGAGGTCATCGAGCATGAATTCCAAGGGTCGGAGAGTGAAAGGAGGATGGGTGTTCTTAATACCCTTGGATGCAAGTCACGAGTGTGACCAGGGCTTGCCAGCTTTGGGTTGGGTTGAGGGATCCCTTGATCCGAACCCCCTCATCGATGATGCCATCTTGTATTCAACAATCCGATCGTGGGTCGAATCGATTCGAAAGATCTTCCCCCCCCCCCCCCATCCAACGACTCGCTCTTTCTCCTGCGAAACGTGCCTGGGTACGATCAAAGGGGAGAAGCCAGCGCGCGAGAAAGGAGGAGGGCCGAATCCCTTCCCTCCAACCCTCCTCGCTCATCCCTTCACTCGCCGAGACCCGTCTTCCGTTACGGTCCAAGAGGTGGGAAAAGAGGTCAGGGTCGGTCCAGAGGGGAGTAGAGTCGGTGGTGGTTGGATTCACTGTTCCCCTTCCTTTCTGACGTATGGTTTCACGTTGGAGAACGCTTCCTCGTTCACTAGATCGAAATGCCCCCCCCCCCCCTCCCCCCCTCCTCCTCCTTGGTCGTTTCGCTGTCCCGCTTTCGGGGCGTGTCCGGGGCGGGAGGAAAGGGAAGGTGGATTGGGGAGGGAGGGAACAGATTGCGGATTCCCCCTATGTATTTCGAACCCTCTAAAGAGGAGTCAGAGTCCTTTGTGAGTGCGTTGCGAGGTTAAAATGGTTCGAGGTTTCAGACCTTGTCAAAAGGCTCCAACTTGCGACCTCTCCTATTCTTGTTTGCTTTGTTTTGACACGGAGGGTTTCCCTCTCTCTCCTTCTCTCTCTCTCCCTCTTCGCATGAAGCATGAATGACTCCGAACGAGGAGGGGGCCCATAAACTTCTTCCAATCACTCCTTGTCTCTCTCCCTCTCTCCCCCTCTCCCTCGCGCAAACCCTAAACCATCCTTTCGCGCGTACCCTCAGAGGTGCAACACGTGTGTGCGTTGGAAAAGAGAAGGGAGGGGGCATCCCTTAGAACCCGTACCCTGGCTAGATTCGAGAGCCTGAGCAACCCTACCTCGAGTCAGAGGTGGGAACCCTAAATCCCTTTTCCTTCCTTCTCAACTTGCCTCCTGTCCTTTTTTCACTTCCATTCATTCGCCCAACCCTTGGTAAGATTACAACGTAGCCCACCCAACCCCTGATCCTTCCCCCCTTAAATCCGAAGGGGAAAGAGGCAAGCGCTGCACACCTTCTCTTATCCACCGCTTTCGGTCAAATCCACCCGAAATTTATGAAATGAAATCGAGTGGCAAAGAAAAGAAAAGGAATAGGAAAGCCCCCTTGCCCACCAAGAGAGAGACCTTTTTCAAAAGTGGGTTCTAATACCACGTGCATGTAGAAGATCATAAGGGGTGAATAAAAAAAAGGGGAAGGCCCATGCGTCTGATCCCCCCTTGCCCCCCCGGCAAACTCTCTCCGATCTACGGCAAGTCCCTCCCACCCAATCCCTCCCAAGACCCAATCCACGAGAGAGAGGAGCAAGATCGGGGGTAAAGGGGAGTTGAAGATTCCGCGGACTTGGATGGAGGGGACGAACGTCGGGTTCCGCGTTCGCTCCTCTCTCTCTCTCTCTCTCTCTCTCTCTCTTCCTCCCTGGATGAAATCCTCTTCCTTCATCCTTCCCCCCCGAAGTGGGATAGGAAAAGGGGGATAAGGAACCCGTGCCCGAAGTTTTTTTTTGCTTGGGGCTCGGAACACGAGATCGATCGTAGGTGGGTTGTACGGAGAACCCCAAGGCATTGCCAAGTCGAATCGGGCTTTCGGAATGGGGGGGCGAGCGACACGATCCGGGTGGGAAGCGGAAGGTTCTATCACTTTCGAAATCAAAACCGAAACCAAAGCCTGGACTTTTTCTTCCTATCCCTTTTCTTTCCCCTACCTTCGTTCCTCCCTTCCCTCTTGATTTCTTGGCCCTTTGGCCGTGGGCCCTGAGCAACCCTTCAGTAACGAGGTTGGTGACGTTTCCCAAATTCCCCCCTCATCTGCCGTCCTATCTCTCTCTCCGACCATCCGAATCGTCGTTCGCATGCTTGTGATTTTTAAGAAAGGGGAAAACAGAAAGGAAGAAGAAAAGAAAGAGAGAAAAAAAAGGGTACAAGTACAAATGTCTGGGTAGTTGGAACGCGATGGTTGTGAGCCAAGACGTCTGTTGCAGAGGGGTTCGATCTCTCTCTTTCTTTGCTTGGATGTTTCGAATGGAATCTAATCATAGGAGTCCAAGAGACGAGGTATGGGATGCATGTTGGGAGGAAGGGGAGGGTGGTTTGTAATGCTCTTGCCAAGCTCCCAACTCATCCCCCTCCCTCTCAAAGACCCGGTGATGCGGGAGGCGCATGTGCTTGGCATAGGTTACCCCCTCTCTTCTAGTCGATCTGCGCAATCATGGGAGAAAGGACGGGGAGGTTGAAATCACCACGTGGAAAGCGAGTGAGTAGCGTCCTAGGGTGCGACCCTTGCTTGGTGGGAGGGGAGGTTTCCAGGTTCTCGACTCACTGGATCACAGATACCTTCAGGTCCGATGGAGAAGATGGCATCGGCTTCCGGAAGACAAGGCGAATCGGCGATCTTGCAGATCCTCTGAGTTCCTCTGCCCTTTCTCAACGACAACCTACGATACAAGAGAAGGCCAGCAAGATTTCGCCAAGAGGATGACTTTCTCTTCTTTAGTAAGGGAACGGCGAGGGGCGAGCTGGATGCGCACACGAAACTGCCCTTTCCGCGCCGCCCAACCTCTTACGCCGGAATCAATAGGAAAAGCTTGAGGGTTGGATGAATCTCGACTCACCTGGTCGTCGATGCGTGGGCGACGATATTTCCGCCGATGGGTTTCTTCGCGTCCGGTGTGAAGGCGCTCGCTCCGTCGACCTGGGCGACGACTTGGTTGGTGATGACGACCGCCACGCCAAACTCGTCCGCAAGCCTCATGAGCTGCCTGAGGAATTTGGCCAGGTGAGTCTGACGCGCTGAGAGCTCGCCTCTTCCTGAAAAGTCGGTCCGGTACAGGGAGGTGAGCGAGTCGACGATCAAGAGCGAGAAGCGAGATTCCGCCATCATCGCCGAGGCCTGGACGAGCAGCTGGAGCTGGTGATCGGCGTTGTACGCTCTGGCGTACGCGACGTTGTCCAGGACCTCTTCCCCGTTGAGGCCGTACCTCTCCGCAACGGCCAACAGACGCACGGGTCGCTGTCGCAGGGAATGCATAGTCGAAAAGGCGTCAGGGGCAGGGAGCGGCGGATAGGAAGAGATGAGAGAGGACTCTGATGCGCCAGAAATCAGAGGGATGTTGGAGTACTGAGGGGAATCTCTAAAGGCCACTCACGAAAGTTCCTTCCGTGTCGATGTACAGGCATTTGCCCTCACCGCCACCCATGTCGATCGGAAGCTGGACAGCAGCCAGAAGCGGAAAGGGAAAGAGTCAGAAGCAAGCCAGAGCACCCGGTCGCCTCGTTCGTTCTCCCCTGGTTCGTCCATCCTCAGGACTCACTTGGCAGGTCACAGCCAGAGTGTGGCATAACTGACTCTTTCCGGTCCTGAACTCTCCATAGAGCTCGGTGATACTTCCAGTCTCCATACCACCCCCAAGGACCGCGTCCAGGTTCTTTGATCCGGTGGTGATGGTGATCAGTTCGTTCCTCCTGGCATGGAATTCGGTGGCGGTGGTGAAGCCCATCGGTACCAGTTTGGCAGCTGCGAGGAGGAAGGGAGAGAGAGGGAGGAGGAGCTTTGAGCAACTCGGTCTGTCCTAGGGCCAAACATCAGAGATCGGTTCCCTGACCTTCGCTCAGTATCTTATCCGCCTTGGCCTCGGAGATCCCCTTGACCAGGATCAAGTTCTTCTTCGGGGTGAATGCGATGCTCTCGATGGTGTGGTACCCGGCTTCGGACAGCTTCTTGCAGTCCGATGAGGAGACGCCGAATTCCTTCACAGATCAAGGGACAGAAGAGGGCAAGGAAACCGAAGAAAGGGGCTAAGTCAGCTCTGGAGGATTTTGTTTTGGGGGGGAGGGACGGATGGGATTCGGCGGAGAAGCCGTTGCCCAACGTAGGCTTGGTCGATCCTAAACTCACCTCGAGCTTGTTGACCAAGAGGGGGCCGAAAACCTCGCCCTCCCCCTCCGTCTGGGCATTGTTGCTCTGACTGTTGTGAGGGCTACCTGCTTGAGACATGTTGGTGATGTGGGATCCCCTCTGAACCGAAGGGCCTTGGGTTGAAGGGAAAGGGAAGAGGGAAGAGGGAGGAGGTCAAAGGAGATGGGGATGGTGTTGGAAAGACTAGCTGTAGAGAGATGGAGGTAGAGGAGCCTGACTGAATGATGGACTTTGCGAGAAGGGAGAGGTGAAGGGTGGGGTGAGATGGAGGGACGGGTGGCGAATCACTAGAGGGGAGGGGAGGGCTTGGGCGAACGGGGGCGAGGACGGCAGTGGCGCACGAGTAAGAAAACCAAAAATAAGAAACTGAGCGTGGAGCGTGTGCAATTCAGCAACTCGAATCGGCCTAGCCACAGGGGGTAGATTCACAAGACAAGTGAGAATGCGCAGTACATATCACTCTCAGCCTTTCCTCACCACTCGTGACTCTCTACCTACTCGACGTGTAAAGTGGGTCAGGTGGAATCGGGATTCGTGATTGTTCTTCTGCCTGGTGTTGGACTCTTTCTTTCTTTTTTCTCGTTTTTCCTGCTGAGGGATCGTGAAGGGATCTTCCCACCTTTTGTTTCGAAAAACGCGCGCGAAGAGGTCGCGATTTGATCACGCGTTGAGAGCCCCCTCCTAACCCCCCCCCCTCCCCGGCGCTGGAAAAATTAGCTAAGGTTCGCGAGGGGCAAAAACTTTCTCAACCGTGACTGGGGCCGAGATGGAGAGTCTCCAGATCGCACGAGGAGTCTCCACTCACAGGACCTCCTACCTTGACAAAAGGCGAAAAAAACAACAACCACCGCACCCACCCCCACTCACACTCAAACGCCTCTCTTGCAGTTGTTCAAGATGAACCGGGTGGTTTCGGGGAGGGCGCTCCCCCCAGTTACGTGTGTGCGTGCGTGTGTATGAACAGAGTCGCTTTCCAAGGGAAAGAGGAGAGGTGGGAAGGACGAATCGGGGGAACGACTGTATGCTCCTCCGATCGGGACGGGATACAAGCGGTTCAAGGGGCTAGAAATACAGTGGGTGTGCAGCTTTGAGGCCTTGTGGGGAGGGATACTCATTTGCCCCCCCCTTCATTCCCGTTGGAAACGAAGCAAGGATCCAGCCTCGTTGGGCGACGTGGACTCTCTCCAGGAGTTCTCCGAGAACAAGACGTCAGCTCCCACCTCTCCCTGTTGGATTCGGGTCGAGGTGGCCGAATGACGGTTGGGGCTTCCTCCGTCCGCCGCTTTGATTCCGATCCTGTTGCCAGCCTCGACCCACCTCTCCAAGCTCAACCACCCGATGAAGTGCTCGTCACCGAACCCGCCGATCCAGTACACCTTGTCGATCACGAACCTGGTCCAGAAGGGGGTGTGGGGTGAATCCGGACCGGGGCGACCCCAATGCCTAGCGTCCGGGTGATGGGAGAAGAAGCACTTTTCGGCGCTTTGCCAAGCTTGCTCTTCCAGCTCCTCAAAGTGACCCATCAACGTGACCCTCCCCTTGGAAGGCATCCCCTTCCTCCAGGAAGGACGGTGAGGATCCCAGTGGTCGGGCGAGGAGGAGAAGGCGACCCTCGTCCTGGCCGAATGCCTAGGATCAACCACCCCCGGATCGGCATTCGATCCCACGCTGAATGTCGCGTTGTGGTGATCAGATTGCCTCACGTTCCTCCAATTTTGAGAGCTGAAGTGGGCGGCAAGGGCGGGGGAAGGGGGAGCGGATTGGTAGGTAAAAGGAGCGTTACAGCGGGTGGGCTCTGTAGGATCAGTACCAGGTGGCAAAAGTCGGCTTCGATGGAAGCGGCTGATCGTTTCCTTCCACACCCTCCTTCTGCCTTGTCCAACTCACACTGTGAGGCCGAGGAAGAGAAGGTCGCCATTCTCCGGGAAGCAGGGAGCAAAGTACTCTGGCCCAGACATGATGGAGCCCCTCAGACTCTCGTCAGGGTGTCGATCAGGATAGACAGTCGACAGAGTGCCGACACCAAAGACGGTAGGATCCTTGAGTAGGCTCCGTGCTTGACGCGCAGCTTGATATTTTCATAGTTGGAAAGGGATTGAAGGGAGGGAAGGAAAGTGGGTCCAGATCTTTGTCAGCGAAAGAAAGTCGGAGCTTGGACGAGCCCCGCCGAACGAAGAACGTGGGAGGGAAAGCTCGGCTGTGTAATCACCTTGCTCAGCCGTCTCCCAAGCTGTCAAGGTCGAGAATGCCGACGGGAGCGAAAGGAAGAGGAACGGGATGACAGAGATCCTCATGATTCGCGAGCGACCAAGGATGCGGGTAACGAAGAGGCTTGCCACTTGGACAGGGAGTAGGCTGGGAAAAGGAAGGAAGATCCGGTCTGAGTTGGTTGACTGTTTTGTTCACCTGGTCGAGGCCTAGCGAGCCAGCCCTACCGAGCTACGGTGTTTGACAATGCTTGGAGGAGAGAGAAGGGGAGGGGGAGGAAAAGAGAACGAGTCCTGGGGAAAAGGCGGTGGGGCTTTTGGATGAGGAGGCAAAGAAAGGTGCGACCAAGAGAAGGATGGATGAGGGATTCAAGTAGGTTGCAGTTTGAGGGGACTTCTTTATGATTCAGATCGTTCCAAGGTTCATGGCTCCAAGGGTTCGAAAGGGGGAGTTTTTTTTTTTTCCAGTGTTTGGGTCTCTCTCGAGGTCAGAGTCGAGTCCAAGGATGGCAGGGGATTCGGGAGAGGAAGAAGGTCACTCGGGATACGATATCCACAGCCTCCTCCTCCTCCTCCTCCTCCTCCTCCTCCTGACATTTCGAACAACAGGCACATGCCTCGGTGGAGGGGCAGGGGGGGGGGGAATAAAGCGGTACGGATCGCTCGATCCTTTTCTTGACCGTTAGCTTAGTCTCACCATTTCCGTGAGAGAGAAAGAGAGGTCACGCTTTGATGATCCGTGCACTCACTCCCAGCCACCAGATTTGCCATAAACGCGTTTTTGGCGCGAGCTGACCCCACTCGACAACCAAATTTTCGACCGACATCCGAACGAAACGGGATGGTGGGGACGCTGTCGTCCGAGAAGTGACCTTTCTCTCTCTCTTCTCTCTCTCTCTCTCTCTCACACACACACACACACGTTGTGACTAGAGCCTTGAAGGATGTCCAACCCAAACCAGGAGCAAGATGGTCAACATCATCACCATCACCACCCTCCTCCTTCCTTCCCCTCCTCCTCCTCCTCCTCATCGTCCTCGTTACCGGATCCAAACCTACCGCCACCTTCCCTCCAACCCGAAGAGAAAGGCTTCACGGCCGCCGACCTGATCGATCGTCAAACGAAACTGGAAGCCAGAGCCTCCCAGGCAATCCCTTTCAAGTTCGACACTTGCACCTACTCGATGGGTTACATCCGTCAACCCGTCTACGCCTGCAAGACCTGCGGTGGAGGTGGTGTCTGCGCAGGATGCAGCGTCTCCTGTCACTCGGATCACCAGCTCGTCGAGCTCTTCAACAAGAGGAACTTTCGTTGCGATTGCGGAACCCCAAACCTGTACAAGGGAAAGTCTAGCAGTCTCGCCTGCCCTTCGTCCTCTTCCGCACAACCGAATGGTTCGGTCACGATCACGGAGCAGTTGGAGTTCCCGGAGAACGCACCTCCTTGCTCTCTGAGGAAGCCCGGATACGATCCTCAGAACGAGGGGAATAGGTACGGTCAGAATTTCCAGGGGAGCTTTTGCTACTGCGAGAGGGGGAAGAGCTACGATCCCGAGAAGGAGGAGGAGACCATGTTCCAATGCCTCGTCTGCGAGGAGTGGTTGCACGAAAGTTGCACCTCTCTCAGACCGAAGCAAGACCGAGGGGTTCCTGCAGAGGTCGGGGAGGGAGTCAGGGATGGGGATGGAGATGATGAGGGTCCACCTCCGTTGGTCGATCACGAATGCTTTGACCTGATGATATGCGACGTTTGCGTTCGGAGGGACGGTAATCAGCTTCTGAGAAGGTATGCTGGGTGTCGGGGTTGGATCGTCCTGCTTCCCGAGGAGGAGGAGGACGAGAAGAGCAAGGGGAAGCGACCTCAAGCATCACGGGACGAACTGGAGAGCTTCACCGTCATGCTTGGTGAGACTCTGCCTACCCTGACCCGAACGGATCCAGAGTGCAAGGAGGGAGGAAGGGAAAGATCGAGGATCTGGAGGGTGTTTGGTTTGCAAATTCAAGACGAGAACGCACTCTCGACCATTCCGGAGGTCTCGGAACCTCAGAGTAGGAACTCGGTTCGACTGGAGGTAGAAGACAGCGAAAGGCCAGATGGGGAAGAAGGAGAGGATGGAGGAAGGACGAAGAGTGGCTCTGATCTCAAGAGGGGAACTCTGAATCCCAACGAGAACGAGGAGGAAGAAGCGGAGGGAGGAAGGGCGAACAAGAGGATGAAAACGAAACAGGAGAGTGAGGTCCAAGGCGAAAGCGACACGAACGAGAGTGCGGACCCTACAACGGAGGGGATCTGCAGACTACCAAGGACCTTGGCAGAGATCGATTCGGCACCCACCTCCAGGCCCTCGCCCTGGTCCCCCTCCGAAGATCAGTCCACGGATGAATCCAGCAAGTCGAAGCAAAGGCTGGACATCTTCCTCTCGGAAGATTTCAGGAAGAGGATCTGCAAGTGCCAAGCTTGCGTCAAACTTTGGAAAGATTCCAATCTCGATCACGTTCTGGAAGCGGAGGAGACCTACACCCCTCCAGAAGATCCGGAAGCGTCGTCTCACCAAGACGAAGACCAGGATGAAGACGCCGCCTCGGTCACCTCCTCCTCCTCCACCTACGACCTTGGCATGGCCGCGCTGAGCAAGCTACCTAGGGAGAAGATGCTCAACTCCTTGGAGGCTTACAACAAGTTCAGGGACGCCCTCTGGGACCACCTACGACCTTTTGCACAGTCTGGCAAAGTGGTCGACGAGGAGGCCGTCAGGGAATTTTTCAAGAATCGGATGGAGCGAAAGGAGGCTCGCGATGGGCGATGAAAGGCTCGGGAAGGGGGGAAGCGTGTGGATCCCATTCCCTTTAGATCCCCAACCCCCTCTCACAGCTTGTACTTCTACGACCAAAAAGACAAGAAAAATCAACTGCGATCACCAACAAGAAGTTTGATCTGGAACGAATCCCCCCCCCCCCCCCCTTCCCCAAAGAAGGATTCCCTCTCAAAAGGAAGAATATCACTTCTTCCTGCGAATCCAGGGAAACTACCACCCCTTCGATCGAACCCCTTCCCATCCACAAGTTCGTCACAGAGAACCCCATCTCCTTCGAAACTAGGGCCTTTCAAGTGTGACAAAGAAGAAAGAACCGAGGAGGGAATCACAGGTTGCGTCGATGGCTTGGAAGGAATGTGTGTTGGATACAAGGAATGGTTCGAGCAGGAACTGGGGGAAACTTGGGGAAAACCACCTGACCAACGTCGGACAACCCGGACAAGCGGGTTCAATCCTCTTCCATCTCTTCACTCGGGCTACCATCGCGTGGACTCGGGTCGTCAATGGTTTTGGTGGTTTGATCCGTTACGTCTCCGACCCCCTCCTCCTCCTCCAACTCATCATCCTCGTCCCCAGCATCGGTAGCGGTCAATCTGGAGACGTCGGCATCCATGGATTCGTCGTATCCGGAGATCCTAGCCTTCTTCTTGCTGCTGCTGCTTGACTTGCCACCGTTTCCCATTTCACCGACCTTTTCCTCTTCGCCCTCGCCCTCCACATACCTGCCTTTCCCTTTGGTTGCTGGGACCTTCTTCTTCTTTCTGGACGGTGTCTCCTCCAACCGTGGTTCTTCCTCGCCTTCCTCCTCCTGCTCCTCCTGCTCCTCCTCCCCCGGGACGGAGCCTTGGTGATCGACTTGTTGAGCGGGTGAGGAAGGCTTGGAAGAAGCTGTGTTGGTCATCGACTTTTTCCTCCTGCTTTTCTGGATCTCTCGGAAGGCTGAAGGAAGAGAGGGAGAGGAGGTTGGCGTCAGGATGCGAAAGAACACACAGATCGACCCTGTGGTAAGGACGGGATTGAAGGGGTGGGGAGGGGGAAGGATTCTACGACTGGGATCGACTCACCTTCAAGTTCGACCTTCAACTCCTGCCTCATCTCCGCTGGCAAGTCCAGCTCCCTCATAGAGTCCAACACATTGGCGGCGGTGATTGTCTTGAGGCCTTTCCCCACCGCCAGATCGTGAGATGTGCTAGCTACTCATTCCCAACCCCCGATCGTCGAATTCCCCCCCAACCAGTGTGACATCAAGTTGAAGGGTGTGGTGTATGAAGGCAAGTGGAGGGTCAACTTTTTCTTCCTCTCCTTTTCCAGAAAAAAAAAAAAACCTTCGCCCGACCACCAGAGCAAGAGAGTGGGGGGAAAGGGGGAAAAGGAGGACCGAACTCTCACCAAGGTAATTGATAAAAACGGTAGACGACTTGACGAGCGCCGATATCACCTCCTTCCTCATCTGAACATTGTCCGGAATCTTACAATTGGGGGGGGGGGGGGGGGGGGGGGGAAGATGTGAGCCCCCTCACCGATACCCTCCATCAAAAGTGAAAAGAAAAGAACGAACACTCACCTCCAACTTGGCAATCTTCGCCACGCTAGCCTTGGGTAATTCGAATTGGTCTATCCCGATCCCTCCGGAATGTTGAAGTTGAGCCTTGAGTTGTTGATCCTCCGACCTTGACTTCTCTTGTCTTTGAGCCTTGACCTCATCTGTCACCGCGGCGGTGGTGGTCGGGTTCGATTTCTTCGCCATTCTCGTTGGATCCTTGGCTACACTCTCTCTCTCCCTCCTGGATACGAGGTTCTGGATATGTGTGGGAAAAAAAAAAAGGTTGATGGGAGGGGAGGAAGAGCGATGGGGTAGGTGCGATTTGCTAGAAAGTGTGAGAGAGAGGAGGGGAGAGAGAGGGAGAGATTGTGTGTGTGTGGGAGAGAGGGAGAGATGATGGGGTCCATGGTATCCCCTTCCTTCCCCCAACCCGAACCCCCTCTTTCGTCGCGCGACGCGCCCGCCCCTCCCCCCGCCCCCCCTTTCAATTTACACACCTACACTCGGAACTGTGGTGGATTTACTTCAATCGCGGACAGCCTCAAGATCGGAACGGAAAAAAAAACCCCGCTGACCTCGATCCATCTTTCCTCCTTTATCTGGCGGGCGGTGAAAATTTCACCCTTGGCGTTCGCATGCACAGGCTCGGATCGAGGAAAGAATTGGCAGCGGTCGGGTAAAGGCACAGACTGAAGTGAGTGCGGGGGGGGGAGAGGGGCTATATTTCAAAAAGGGAAAGAAAGAAGAAGTGGGCGAGCGGAAAGTATGGGAGTGGCAGAAAGACAAGGGGAGAGAAAAAGAGAGAGAGGGAAAGGGAGAAGGGGACAGGGAGAGAGGGAAAGGGAGAGGGAGCCCGCTGACTGCGAACGAAAAAGAGGAGAGAGCAAGGCGAAAAGGGAAGGGTGGGGGGGAAGGAGCAAGCAAGAAAGCTTGGCGTAAGAAGGGGTAAGGAAGAGAAAGGTGGCAATCAGAGCGTAGGGAGAAGGGGAGAAGAGGCGGGTGGGCTAAATTTAAATTGAGTACCAGGTAGGGTAGGGGGGAAGGAGCAGAACGCGGTTTGCGAGATGCACCGGAATAGAGGCGGAGGAAGAGAAGAAAATCACCTGAAACGGCTCTTTCAGGGAGAAAAACCATCCTCTAGAAAGGGTGGTGAAGGTTTTGAGGATGGAAAGGGGAGAGGAGAGGAGAGGAAGGGGTTTGTGGGAAGGACACAGTTCGCAAAAAGCTCGCCGTAACCTTGAGGCATGGGAAGCAAAGTTGGTGTGACTGCAAAGATACAAAGCATCTATGCCAGTAGCCTTGAACAGTGACAGAGCAAGGCAGTGTGCGAAGCCACCGGAAGTTGGAAGATCCG
Source organism: Violaceomyces palustris (assembly GCA_003144235.1). NCBI lineage: Eukaryota > Fungi > Basidiomycota > Ustilaginomycetes > Violaceomycetales > Violaceomycetaceae > Violaceomyces > Violaceomyces palustris. Next base: position 22,281 of record KZ819867.1, on the reverse strand, counting down.
ATAAGGCTGGGCCAAGTACGCCGACGGAGCAACAAAGGATGAGAATCTGAGGGGTTGTGGTGACCAATACTTGCGGGACCCGCGAGCCTCAAGATGATTAGAGCAGTGAATTGAGGCAAAGCACTCCGAAAGGTTTCTTTGAAAGTGAGCTTTCAGATGAAGGTGAGAGAGCAAAATGGGCCTGCCAGCTAGGTGAGGTCCTTACGGATCCCCAGGTGCATACAATGTTGAAGGATGTTTTCATTGCTCCTCTAGATGGTGGGAGGGCTGAGGAAAGGGTGCACGTGCAGGTCGCGAAGCACCTCGGGTCGGACGTTGGTGCGGGAAAAGCAAGCTTGATGCCCTAGCAACCAAAACTGATGTTACAACAGCGCGGGATGCTCGGGTGGATTTATGAGTCGATAGATCTTGAGAATCGCGCGCTTGCATGTGGCTTGGTGAAGAAGATATTGGCTGAGTTTAGGACGTATATCGGAGGCTTGTTGGTATCACGGAGAATGCTGACCAGAAGGGGGAATCGGTGTACTGAATACTGTTGCGACCTTGGAATCCAATAGCAATGACGAATGTAGGACAGAAGCTCGGCCATGTTGTCAAATCTGCTCGTCGAGAGAGGGAAGAAAGGGAAGATAGGACGAAAGAGAGAAAGGAAGAGGAGACTGGGCAGAAAGAGTTTTGCTGGCAAAAAGGGTTTGAAATTTTGGCCCTATCTTGTCCAACCATGGGAGCTTGCATTTATTCCAAGAGCTGCTTGATACCAAAATGTTGCCCTTGCGATCAACATCGACGCGATGAACGTTGCCTGAGATTGATGGATTGTAGATAGAGAAACCGAGAAGACCGGACGAGGTGGGAGAAGGGACGAAAGAAAAAAAATCACTTGCAGGAGGACTCCGAACGGATGGCGAGAAAGCAAAATTGCCCGTCTATGATATCGAAAGGCATAAGCAACACGATTGGCTGCAAGAGAAGAATACGAGACTAAACGTGAGCTCCTTGAGTTTTGTATCAACCTTTGGAGGCTGCACGAGCAGGACGCTTTATAATTTGACGTCCTACTCCTGGAAGACACGACCTGGAAACTGCGAGCTGAGATTCTTGATTCTGCTGGGAATGGTTGGAATGCTTGAAGCCAGGGGAGTGAGGGAAGGGGAAGTGGACGAGGAACCCAGGAAAGGCACGGAGGCTTCATCGCATGGCTGGTCTCGAAGGACACCCATCAGGCCAGAGATGCACCGCCCATCATGCGAGCCAAAAGACTCTCGACAGTAGCCCCAGGCTTCATCGGAGCAGGCTTGGGCTCTGCAGAAGGCTCATCAGGGCAGCCTCGCACCGCTTCCACGGTGAAAGTGGGAGCCGAAGATGGCTTGGAAGGAGTCCGCACATCGGCGGGTGCGGTGGTGCCCCTGACTGAGCGCATGGCCTCGTATTCGTCCTCGCTGCCCGAGGATGAGGAGTCGGAGGAAGAGGTGCCAGCGCCTTGCTCGTAAGACAGGCCTTTGGAGAACCTGTTTGAGAACTTTGGTGCTGGCAGACTGGCGGGAGAGGGTGAGTTGTGGAAGTTTGGGCCGGCGTAAGCCAAGGCAACGGCGGCAGCATGAAGGCCACCCTTGGCTGGGGTCGTTGGAGCGGCGACGGTGGCGGCTGCTCCGTGAGACATGCCTCGGTGGTGGGAAAAGTTGACATTGTTGTTGAAGAGGTCATCGATGAAGAGGGGCACGTCAGCACCCTTCTGACCGCCCTTGCCGGCCCTTGCCTGGTTGACCGACTGTTCGGCACCGACACTGCCGGCGCGGGCCCTCCTGCGGTCCTTCTTCGAGTTCCCTTCCAGACCGCCAAAGGTTTCGACATCCTTGGCGTCCGCAAAGACGTCGAATTGAGGGCCGGACCTCTTCTTGTTGCCAAGGAGCTCCTGCTGCCAAGTCAGAGCGCGGGTGTCCTCATCCTTGTAGATGGGTGGCTGGGCAAGATTGCCGTCGTTCAGCTTGGAAGTCGGAGCGTTGGAACCGGACCTCTTGTTGCCAGCTTTCCTGCCCATCAGGGACAGATCCGAGCTAGACTTGGTGACGCTGCTCTTGTTGAGGAGCTCCTGTTGCCAAGTCAGCCCGGAGGCGGGGGTTGAGGCCTCGTTTGCAGACTCAGACTGCTGCGGGGAGCCATTCCTTCGTGCCGGTCGCTGTACAGCGTCGGAGCTGCTTGGAGCCGATCGCGAGAAGAGCTCTTCGGACAGCAAGCTCACTGGTCGCTTGCCGCCCTTTTTCGCAGCCTTTCCGCCCTTCACTGGCGTTGAGGCGACGGCGGAACCATCCGTGAGTGGGGAGGATGATCCCTGTTGGCGGCCCCGTGCATCACCGCCCTTCTTGTTTTCGCTCTTCCCCTTCTTCCCCTTTTGCTGAGAGAGGGGAGACGGGGATGTGCCGTGCTCAGAGAGAGGCTTGCTGAGGGTGATGAGACCGGGCGTTTGGGCCAGCCTGGCGGCGACAGCCTGTTTGCCAGGGACGGAAGAGAGAGAGGCCAACTGATCGTCCTCGGATTGCTTTGCCAACTTTCGTTGCATAGAAGCTCTCTTGCCGGCGGTGCCAGATACGATGCCGGCGGCCGACTTTGCACTGATCCTCTCCGACTTGGCTCGTGTGGGGGAGGCAGCGGGCGAGTTGCTGTGTTGGGATGCCCGCGAAGCTGGTCTCGAAAGGGCGGACGAGGTATGTTGGTATGTGTGGCTAGGTCGCATCGTGGCAAGCATTTCTGTGCAATCAAGTGTGGAGAGGGTGGGAGATGCGTTGATTCGGAGAAGCGAATGGCTTGAGGATGATTCTTGAAATCCCGTGGACGGTCGAAAGGCTGAAGCCAATGTGGAAGGGGCGATGGTGGTGACAGGGGAGGATGGAAGTCGAAAGTGTACGTGCTCGTCTAGGAGAAGGATGGGGGGGGGGGGTAAGGGACGAAGCAGTAGGTGGATACGATGGCAAGCTGAACGGTGTAGCGGCTAGAGAGGAAGCAGGTGCGTTTGATGGGTGTAGCTTCCAGAGCTTTCCGGCCGAGTTGAGAACACAGTGTGGATGATACGAGGTTACGCTGTTGGTAGAAAGCCTTTGACGCAGCTTTCGAAGAAGGCGAAAGAGCAGTAAAGGAAGGAGACGGAAGAGCGCAGGAAGAGGAATCTGGTTGGGGGAAAGATGCGTGCGAGGAGGTCGGTTTGCGAGATAGGATCTCAGGTTGATTGATTTCGAGTTGAAGGAGGGAGAAAGGGATGAAGGGGATGATTGGACGGGTAAGCGATAGAGAGAGAGAGAGAGAGAGAGAGGAAAGCCTTGTCGATTCAAACTCAGGCGCGGACGCAAAAGGTGTGAGGATGATTATGGTTAGGTTGGCGGCGAGGAGGATGTCGGTTCAGCAAAGAGAGGTAGTAAGGCGAATTAAAAAAATAAAGGGGTGAGAGAACGGGTGATGGTGTCCAAAGGTGAGAGGATATATGAAGATGAGAGGAAAGTTGAGCGGCTGTGGTTGAAAGTGGATGTGAGTGATGGTGGAAAGGATAAAGGATACGGGGCGGTGCGGGGCTGGGTGGTTGGTTGACTAAAGATGGGACGAAAAGGGGGTGTTGTGGATGGTGACAAGAATGGTGAAGGCTAAGTGACAGGTGGTGGGGAAGGGAGGAGAGGCGATGGAGGGGAGAAAGGGAAGGGAAAAAGGGGGGGGGGGTGCTTCGAAGGTGGCTAATGATGACGATTAGTGAGATAACTTTGTGATGTGGTTGTGGTGATAGATGTGATGAGGTGGAATGGGGAGGGACTGGCACACCTAACGGCAAGAGGGGGGGGGGATGAGGAGGGGGGAAAGGCAGAAAGGGAGAATTAGGAAGGGAGAAAGGGGTGGGGGGGGGGGGGCAACAAAGGGGCGGGAACCGGGCTCGAACCTCTGTGGCGTGAAATCGCATCGAATCGAATCACAGATGAATCACATCACTCGCACACTAATGACTCAGTAGTCAGTACTGGATTCGGTCTTGGACTCGATTAAGAATGTGACTGAAGTGAGTCCGCCTGTATTTTGCCACCCAGCTTGGTATTGCCTTGGGACGTTAATAGGGAGTTGGTAAGGATAAGGTGGCGAGCTCTACTAATGCCTTGAGTCACAATGGGAGACAAGCTAGAAAGGTGAGACGGTGGCTATGGCCACAAATCTAATGCCAATAATAACGCGAGCTGACCCTTCCTGCCTGTTGATATTCGATACCTGGTTTCTACCCCCCCTCCCTCTTAAATATCGAAGAGAACCTCTGGCCCTCTGCGCTGCAGCCTGGGAACAATGTGAATCATCTGAATTCAAAGGCTGGGCGGCTAACTTTCGAATGAATGAGAGGCCAAACCTCCACCTTAATTCAACAATAAAAATTTTTATTGTCGTACTTAACATATACCTTTTCTCCGACTCGAAAAACTTTTAAGAAAGGATAATATATAACGCTTAAAGAGACAAGGGCTTAACAAAGAAGGGAGACGCAGGCAACAACTAAGGTAAGAGTCACCATCTGGAACACGAAGTGATCGAAGCGAAAATGCGAAACGAAGCATCCAAGCCCACTTTCCCCCTAGCTTCAATTCACATTCGGTGATCCATTTCAAGGAACACAGTGTGAAATCTCACGTTAGTCAGAAAGCATCGTTCCTTCACTTTCACTCGGTACGGTACGTGCATCGCATCGGCCGAAAAGGAAGGGGGAAGGGGGGGGGGGGGGGCAAAAAAAGTCGGCTTGGTGTCTCTCCACTTAACGCCCCGTTGACAACGGCTGCGCATGTAACCCGCGCCGCTCTCCTCTCCCATCCAAAAGATCGATCCGAACCGTAAAGGAGGGAAACGCTTACCCACGGGTCGTTCCGAACCTTCCCCTCATTTCTCTGTCTTCCAAACTTGGGTGGTCGGGGCGTTCTCTCCATCCATTTCCCTATCTCAAGTCAATCTTGAACTTTGATCGTGGCTCCGTGTCCGTGACGAGGAGGGTACAGTTTCAGTGCATGTTGCCTCAAGCTTAGCGGGTTGGCAAACTCTTCCCCCCACCCCCCCTCTCTCTCTCCTTCCCCTAACCACCCTCCTGATCCTTCATTCCCCCTCAACTTCAAGAGGATGTTTTGCGGATCGGATTCGATTGCAAGCCTTGCATCCGGAAAGAAAAGGAAGGGAGAGATGGAAACGTGAGAGGCTCGATACTGGTGGCTTTGCCCTGTGAAAAGCCTCTATGCCCAGCAGAGCCGATCCCGCGAGCAAGACGTTTCGCTCCGGGCTAGTTTGTAGACGATAAGGGGAGGGGAGGGGAGGGGAGGTGTGGATACTGGAAAGTTCGCGTCAGGACAAGGAAACACGGAGCGAGACAGACATCTGAGCTCGAGATGGGAAGGGTAAGGGAAGTGACTAGAAAATCTTATGAGGAAGGATACAGCCGCGATTTATGGGCGGGTTAATCGAAGCGAGCGGGCGGGGTTGGAGATATCTCGGGAAAAAGCGGGGGGATTTAAGGAACCGTGTTCACTCGACCGTGACGCTCTTTGCCAAGTTACGTGGGAAATCGACGTCGACGCCGGCCTCGATGGCCAGGTGGTATGAGAGGAGCTGGAGAGGGATGACGGTGAGCAGTCCCTGGAGGCAGTCGACGGTGCTTGGGACTCGGATCACCTTGGCGTCGGCTCGAATGTCCTGGTCGTCGTCGTTGCAGATGATGATCGGCTGACCTTTTCGGGCGGTGACTTGCATGAGGGCGGTCTGGACCTTGGGGTAGAGCGAGTCCTTGGTCATGATGAGGATGACGGGCATCGACTCGTCAATCAAGGCGAGGGGACCGTGCTTGAGCTCTCCGGCGAGGATGCCCTCCGAGTGCATGTAGCAGACCTCCTTGATCTTAAGAGCGCCTTCGAGGCAGGTGGCATGCTGGTAGCCACGTCCCATGATGAGCAGAGACCTCTCCTTTGCCAGAGTGTTGTGGGCCAACGCCTGGAGTGCCTTGTCGCCTGCGAGGATCTTTCGGATCTGCTCAGGCAGCGCGTGAAGTCCATCGATGATAGCGTTCCTTCGCTCGGTCTGAGAGATTCGGTCCTCGGAGAGTTGGACGGCCATCATGATCAAAGCGATGTACTGCGAAGTGTAGGCCTTGGTCGAAGCGACACCGATCTCTGGACCGGCGTTGATGTGGACACCGCAGTGGGTCTCACGAGAGATGGTGGAGCCGACCGTGTTGACGACACCGAGGCAGAGTGCGCCGCGCTCGAGGCAGTATCGGAGCGCCAGGATCGTGTCGGCGGTCTCTCCGGACTGGGAGACGAAGACGCAGACGTCATCCCTGAAGATGGGCGTCTTCCTGTCGAGGAAGTCGGAGGCGAGCTCGATCGAGACCGGGATCTCGGTGAGCTCCTCGAAGATGGCTCGGGTAGCCAGGCAAGAGTGGTACGACGTACCGCAAGCGACGAAGACGATCCGCCTGCACCTTCGGATGGTGTTCAAGAAGGCGGTGAGCCCACCGAGCTTGACCTGTCGAGTGTCAAAGTTGACGCGGCCCCTCATCGTGTTGACGACAGACTCTGGCTGCTCGTAGATCTCCTTCTGCATGAAGTGATCGAACTGACCCTTCATGATCTCGGCAAGTTCAATCTCGAGAGTCTCGATCGAGCGCATGGAGGAGAGACCGTCGTTGCGGCGGAGTCGGTGAATGTGGAGCTCACCCTCGGCGATGTGGGCGATGTCGTCGTCCTCGAGGTACAAGACCCGCTTGGTGTGTTCGATGACGGCACTGGCGTCAGAGGCAACAAAGTACTCGATTGGCTGAGGAAGGCCATCCTCCGTAAGGAAGGCGCGCGACTGGGAACGGAGCAACTTGTTGTTGGCGTTAGGAACGCTGAGAGAGCCCGGGCCGGACGGGTTACCTCCCGGTGGAGCGAGGAGGCCGGCATCACCAACTGTTGTGAAAAAAAGGTTGGGGTTGGGAGGGGGGGGTAAAGGGGCGGGGTTTTTTTGTCCAGTTTGTGTTGTTTCCAAGCAGTCAGTACAAAGATACCGGCCAATCTCAATCTCATCGAGAGATAACACGACGTTTCTTCCCCCATTGCCGTGGACTTCCAACTCACTGTGACCATCGTCTCCGACAGCACCGCCAAGCTCGACGTCCACAAAGTCGACCTTGAGCTTCTTCTCCGTCTTGACACCAATCAAGAGGGGCGAACCACGTCGCGTGACGACAATTTCGCCTGGGTAGTGGACGGACTTGAAGACGAACGAGAAGGCACCTTCCTGTCTCATGTAAAGAAAAATGAAGAGGAGGGAAGAGAGAGAGAGAGAGAGAGAGAGAGAGAGAGAGAACGCAAGTTGAATTAGCAAGTTTGATCGAACACGAAGGAACTAGGCGCTTCCACACTAAAAAAAAAAAAAATCGGGAAAAGTGGAAAGAAGGAAAATTGGGAGAGGGCTGGATGGGTGACAATTTTTGACTTTGACCAACTCACCAATTCCTTCACAACGCTCTTAACGAGGGAGTTGAAGTCCGGCTTCCGGCCCTGGGCCGAGTCGTACAGGTACTTGCAGAGAACAGCAACCGACTCGGTGTCGGTCTCGGTCTCAAAGTGGAAGCCTCGCTTCTCCAGGACAAGCTTGAGCTCGCGGTAGTTGGTGATGATACCGTTGTGGACCACGGTAAACTCGTTCTTTGGGTCAGATCGGTGCGGGTGGCAGTTGAGCGGCGTCGGCTGACCGTGGGTGGCCCATCGGGTGTGTGCCATGCCGATATGGGAAATGAAGGTCTTGTTCAGGTCTACGGGAGCCTCGGCAATGTGCTTGCGGAGCGCGGCGACCTTTCCGACCTGCTTGAAGATGAGAGTTTCGCTCTCCGTATCACCATCAATCGCAAGACCTGTTCACCATCGGACATAAAAAAATGGGGGGGGGGGGGGGGATGCGAACAAAGATCCAAACGAGGGACGCAAGCGTAGGGTGTCAGTCGCAAATTAGCCGGGAAGCAGTCGAGAACCGGTGGTCCGGTAGAGATTACTGAGAAGCTGGGAGGGGAGTTGCTTCCCACCAGCGGATTCCTCCGTCGATACCTTCTTGCTTCAAAGCTTTTTGCCCGAATCCCGTCTCTATCTCTGTCTCTGTCTCTGCCTCCTCCCCCTCTTTCGCTCCCTCTGTCTCAATCGAGTGAGCTGGAACAGTTCTTGTTGCTAGATCCTGTCCGACTGTCCACATTTCCACCTTCCCCTTTCCACGTTCGTCTTCCACCTTTCGTTCTCCCTCTTTCTTGGCTTTTCTTTTCCTCCATCCCCTTTCCTTTCCTCGCTCCGTTCTCCTGTCCGCTTCGTTTCCTTCGAAGCCCGATTCGAAACCATCTCTCACTCGGTAGCGATTCTCAAGTGTTTCTCGGCAAGAGGACTGTCGGATCTGGAGCCACACTCACCGGCACTGTCGTATCCACGGTACTCGAGCCTTGCAAGACCATTGACGAGGGTATCGATGACGTGGCGGCGGTCCTGCAGGGGAGAAGGACCAGGGCTGTCAGCCATGCAGAAAATGAAGCGAGAGGAGTGGGCAGGGCGGAGAGGGATGGCGGTCAAAGAGACACTTACCTTCTCCACCAGGTGATTGACGTACGCGAAAATGCCGCACTGTGGGAAGCAAACGCGGTAGGAGGTCCAAGGTCAGTTCGGGAGAGGTCCAGGGGGGGATTCGCTGGAAAGTACGGAAGAGATGGGAACTAAAAGGAACATACCATTATGAAGGTGCAACAGAGGTGTGAGAAGGAGGAAGGAGGGGTAGGAGCTGATAGGATGGGTCAGAGGTCAAGACGATACTTTTCTTTTACCTCGGTGGGAGGAGATGGGGAGGCTTCTTGCTCGTCGGATCGTCTCTCTCGTTGTGTGCGTAAGGTGTGCGTGCCCGTCTGAGATGATGGATCTAGTACGAGACGAGTTGGTGAATGCGCTGCTACGAGACGGTAGGATGCACGGTTCTAGAGTAGAAACTTGTGATGGAGAGGGGGTAGGGAGGAGAGAGGGTTTGGGATGGTTGTAGAGAAGAGAGAGAGGGAGAGGGGAAGGGAGGGAAGGTGCGATGAAAGCGAGGGAAGAGGGAGTGGAGTGAGAGCGAGGGAGAGAGGTAGAGGAGTGTAAATAGGGGAGTTGGCAAGGGTGTTGTTGGAGGGAGAGGCGGGAGAGGGAGAGAGGAGGAGGAAGGGAAGAGAGCCAGTGCGAGAACGGAGGGGAGGAGAGCGGGAGGAGCAAGGGAAAAAAACAACAAGGGGGGGGGGGGGGGGTTGGTTGGTTGAAGAGTGGGTGGTATGTACTGAAGGTTAATGTAATTCGTCGAAAGGGCCGAAGGGAGGGGAATAGGATCGACGTGTTGGAGAAATGGGATTCACGGTTGTAATCAGAAGGGTTGGATGGGGTGTTGCGCTCGGTCTGATTCGAACCTGGCGCGCGTCCTTGAATTCGAAAAGAGCGCCGGGAGGGAGTCGTAGTCGATGTTGGAGTGTTGTTTTTCTGTTGCTTTGTTGTTCTCTTTCCTCTCTTTCTCCCTCCCTCTCTCTTTTGAGTCGTTTTATTCTGTTTGCGAGGCGAGGCGACCCGAATCGAATCCTGAACCAAAGGCAGAGAAGAGGGGAACCAAAGTGGTCGGCTGTGGTTGGGAGACAGTCGTGGTGCGAACGTCGCAGTCGGGAAGGGGACGAGGAGATGCGAGGCCACGAAATCTTCCACTACTGTACCAGACAACGAAAGCGAACGAGCCAACCAGAAAAAGAAAAGGGAGAGGAAAGGGAAGGAAAGGGGAAGGGGAAGAAGGGATGGATGGGCGAGGGAAGGGGGCCCTGGCTGCACGCTGAGTGAACCAGATCCTGCCTTCCTCGCCGAGCCCACTCCCAACTCGCGCGGGGCTGTGGCTGCAAAGCAGCGAAGAGTAACTAACAGCGACAACAGCAACAGCGAGCAGCTGCTACGGAGGATACTCGTGTAGATACGTACATGCATCCTGTATGTACGTACACCTATGTACTACTCTATGCCTACCGAGCCCAACCGCAAAGCATGTAAGGACAGAATGTGAATGGATGTGTTTGCTGTACCTCCCCACCATCCGCATCCCATCCCATCCCACCCCATCCCATTCCGATTCGAATCCGCCATTGGACCCCCTTCCCGCCATCCTTCCCTCCTCACTTTGAACCCCCCGCTCCCCTCCCGCATTCTACATAGGTACAGTAGGTCATCACCATGAAAAGAAAAGGAAGACCCCACCAAGGGGAGAGCCCGCTCCTCTCTTAACCCGAGTCAAAGCTGTCCTCGTGGTGGATCCCGCCAGACCTTGATCCATTATCACGATGAATTCACTTCACCCATCTCTTTTTTTCTCTCCTTTCTCTCTCTTCTCTCCCTTCACTGCTCCCTTCCCCAGTTCCCGTGAGACGGGAGAGGGGGAAAAGGGGCGAGGAAAGAAAGAGGGAGAGAAGTACAAAGAAAAGTGTGTGAGTGAACAAGTGGGTCGCGATCGTTGGTCACATAGTCGACCGTGCGCACGCGCCCGGGCCCCACTTTTCTTTTTTTTTTTTTGTTTCAGAAAAGCGGGTTGGTTGGAAAGGATGAAGAAGAAAGAAAATGATCAACAACAACTACTCTACCTTTGCCCGTCCATCCTTCCCCCGCGCGCCCCAGACCGCGTTCCAACCCAGGGTTAGAGGAAAAAAGAACTCTGAGCAATGAGGCTATGCACACCGCCCCCTTTGCAGGAAAAGGTCCAAATAAAAAAAAAAAACGGATCGCGCACGTCTTTGGCAGAGTGAACCCTTGGATGGTGAGTCTCTTGCGCGCTCCAGATGTCATTATCATTCATATTGTGATTTCATGGAGGCTTCCCGCTCCATCCCCTTCCCTGCGTCTACAGTCACGAGTGCTACACCCCCGCCTTGGTTGATGTGGATGGACAGGTATGTGAGTGTGCACATATCTGTTATATCTCCCTACACTTGTACCTCTCTTTCATTCTGGTGGGCTAAGAAGGCGAAACGATCACACACGGAAGAGATCTCGAAACCAAACCCGTTCAAGCAGTGTGCGCTGATCGTGCATCCTGTCTTGCATACTGCTCGTGACTTGCAGAACGATCCAGTGGGTGGAAAGGAACGAGGATGGAACAGGCTGGGTGGAGGGGGGGGAACCATCCATCGTTCTTGGTGGCCTGTCAGCCCAGGCTCCCTTTCCCCCCTTTCCATCCACCCCAACGCTCGAGGGGGTGACTGACCCTCAACCATCGTGATGGGAAGGGAACAAGATCTTATTGCTTCCCGATCTCTCTCTCTCTCTCAACTCTCGGCCATCACATTCAGGAAATAATCCAACGAAGCCAGGGAAAGAATCGAGCTGTTTTTTTTTCACTTATTTGAAAAGACCCCGATCGTTTCGACGCTTTTCGAGGTCGAAAGGATTCTGGACCGTCACAGGGATTGGGGATGGGGGAGGACGGGCTAACGGGTTACGAGATCCACGTGTGAAGAGATCTCGAGGCTAACAGCTTCCTTTCCTTTCTCTTTTGAGATCGTGGGTTGTTGATGCCACTCGCTTCCTTTCCAAAGATCAGCATGTCGGGTTGCCTTGCCGACGTTGGGTTGGTCAGGCCTAGACGCACTTTTGCCCTTTTTTCTTCTTCTTCTTCTTCTTCTTCTTCTTCCGTCATTTTGTAGTGAAGATGGCGGTGTAGAAGGGGGTTGGTAAGGGGCGGCTCTGAAGGGTGGATTTTCAGGATGATGCTATGGGAAGATGTTGAGGCGGTCGTCGGAATCCCGCTTCCCCAGCTCACTTCGAATCAAGCTGCAGGCGGGTTGACCGAGTTGATCCCTATCGGAAGGAGGGTCTTCGCATTCAAGACCCTTGAATCATGATGCTTCCGCGAGAGGGAGAAGCAAGTAAGAACAGCATTCAATCAGGACACGCTACATCGACATCTTCCCTCCAACTCCATTCCCATCCCGCCATGATCGCTTGGACTCGGATTTCATCTTGAAAGCCAAGGTTCCTCTGACTTTTGCCTCACCACTCGTTACACACACACGGTACAGAACTTTCATAGGCTCCTGTTCGCACTGCGTGCGATTGACGCACCCTGCGTCTTTCCGAAGATCCATGGATACGTGCCACCGATCTACAGCCTAGGGAGAGATCATCTCTGACAGCAAGCGGCAACTTGTCCTCCGCCGGCCCTTCGCAGACACCCCCACAGGGTAAAACCGAAAGGGCCGATGGAGAGCCCCACGCCTCTTCTCAAGGCTGAACAAGTCGACGCGGTAACCGAACAGGGATGGGATTGAGGACATCAATTCCTTGTGTCATTGCATCCACCTTATCCCCGTCATCTCGCCGGACGACTGGACAGTATGGAATTCATGTGACCGAGGTCGAAACAGGGGGATCACCAACCCGAGCGAAAAGGAAGAGGCAGGTTTTTGTTCATTCGGGAGGAGGCTGTATTCTCCTTCGAATTGGCGACCATTTCAGGAGGGGTTCAGCTTCGTCTCGTCTGATGAGCCTCTCCAGGAGACCTTGACCTTGACCTCGACCTCGACCTCGATCTAACCCGTCTCCTCTCCCTCTGATCCTCTCCACGCGAGGATGAAGACCGTTGAGCTCTCATTCGCTCCTCGCTACGGCTGTGATCGCCTTCGTCCTCCGAGATCCTTGGTCTCTTTTCCCTCTCGCCACCTCGGCTAGGGCTTGGTTCCCCACGATGACGAAAGCGTCTATCCTCCCCTTCGGGACGCCTCTCGTGGTCATGACCTTCAAGGCTGCGACGATGGTAATCATCCTCGTCGCGGCGCCTGCTCGAGACCTCATCACCAGAGCGCCTCCACCCCCTTTCCTCATGGTGACGATGGCTTCGATCTTCGTCGAGATGGCCTCCGTATCGACCACGCGAGCTCCTCGGGCTCCTACTTCGTCTTTCATCCTCTTTCTCATCTCCCCATCTGCTAGGAGGATGCCTGCCGTGCCTGTCGTTCCTATCACGCCTATCATGCCTATCGTGCTTATCGTGCCTATCGTGCCTATCGTGCCTATCGTAGTTATCCCCATGATCTTCTCCAGCCCTCGCCGACCTGTGACGGTGATGATGTCCGCCCCCATCCTCATCTCTCCCTCTCTCGCCCCTCTCACTCCGTTCGATCCTCCCGCTCTCCTTCTTCTCTCTTTCCCTTCTACTTCTCCTCTCCTCCTTCTCAGAATGCCTCCTCCTTCTCTCCTCCTCCTTCAACTTCTTCTTGACCTCCATCTTGGCGAGCTTTCTGGCGATCCTCTTCTCCTCCTCGGTGAAACCACTGTCGTCGAACGAGGAGGATCCACCATCACCACCATCGGGTCGATCCGAAGAAGATTTGGAAGGCCACCTCGATTTGCTAGCGTCCAGTGGAGCCTTGTTAGACCCTGTCCCAGAGAGGGCGTGGATCCTGCCAAAGGATGACGAGGATGATGCTTGGGATCCCGCCAGGAGGTTGGATCCGACCTTAATTTCATGATCTGAAGCATCGGTTCCGAGCGGCGACGCCTTTGGCTTTATGCCACTGGGAAGAAGAGAAGGAACAGATCGATGCGTGATGTGAGCGTGTGTCAAAGAGAGAGAGTAAGAGAGAGAGAGAGAGAGAGAGAGAGAGCCAAAGGTGAGGAGAGGTAATGGAGAGAATCCATGGGAGAGAGAGAGGTAAACTCACAGTCTAGCATTGATGGCTTCTTCCTCTGCCTCCTTGATCCTTCGAAGCTCTTCCCTCCTCTCATCGCCGGCAGAGGTATCCTTCTTATCCTTGTTGTACCACGTCACATCCTTGCCGTTTTGCCACCTCCCGGCGGGGGCGTTGATCGAGTGACCGAGGTAGTTTTCCCGATCCTTGTCCTGCTTGACCGCCTCCCAGCTAAACTCTGCGGCACCTCCACGAGTTCCACCTCTATTTGGATCGATCGATCGATCGGTTCCAAAAAAGGAAGTAGAAGAAGCAGAAAGGGATGTTAGAAGAAGCAGAAAGGGATGGTAGAAGAAGCAGAAAGGGATGGTAGAAGTAAATGGAGGAGGTGGGTCAGTTTCAAGAAAGAAGAGATATCGGGTGAGCTCTTCATGATCAAGAGAGGGAGGGCTCACCTGGTTCTACCAAACATGGTGGAAGGATGAGGGCGTAGTGGCGGGTCGGTAGTTTCGGTGGGGTTGGTGGTGGTGATGAAGAAATTGATGAATGGATTTGGTTCAGTGGGTCCTTGTCCATAGCAAACCTCTCCCTTTCCTTGCCTTGATGGAAGAGGTGGAGAAGCGAGGATCGGATTCGATCGGGAGGTCCCCTCTCTCTCTTTCCCTTGCTTGCACTGCACTTTGCCTTCTCGCCCGTCAAAAAGAAATGCACGCGAAGCTTGCCTTCGTTGGCGCGACGTGAAACTGGGGAAGCCAAGTCGAGTCTCACAAGCCACCTCTCACACGTCCCCTCTCTCACTCCCACACACACCCTCACACCCTCACCAACAGACAACGCTCTAGTACCTTTCGAGCCGGGTCAAGAGTCGACTCAGGTGAGTGCGAGGCGCCCTGGTAGGCCCTGGTTGGCATCAGAACAGAGGTGGTGAGAAAGGACCTCCCACTCCTAGTTCGCTCACCCTAATCCTCCGACCCCCTGCTCCTTGCCATATGTGACCATCCTGTTCATGAGCCAGCATACAACCTTCTACTCCCATTCCTCGTATCAAACGAAGCGACCAATCATCCTTTCACGCAGGCAGCACGATAATCGATCTGTCACATCAACCCCGCGACCAAAGCCAAGGGAGGGAGAGAAGAGAATCAGCTACCAAATACGTGGCAAAAGGTTGCCTCTACGCCATTGTCTCACACCAATCTCCTCCTTGTGTCTTTCAAATTGGAAGCGAACGAGACCGATCATCAGCCAGGAAGCCCCTATTCCGCTCATCCATGCAATCCAACCTACGATAGTCTTCCTTCCCCTTTCCCCCCTCTCCCATCCTCGGCCTCACCTGGTGGAAAGGTCATTTGGCTTCTGCTCCACATGGATGATTCAACTTTGCATCCACCGACCTCCTCCCCCCAACCCACAGTGGATCCTCCTGACTCGAATTGCCTGAGCCAACCTTTTCGGGACCAGGAATCTTCCGGCTCTCCACGGAAAAGGCCGCGACTAGATCAAACCACAGACCTTAAAGAAGTCGATCGATCACCTGCCATTTCGGACTCTGATGACCTAAAAGGACCAAATGCTGAAGCTTCTGAATGGAATCCTTCTTACTGGGTACCAGCAGAGCATAAGCCAAGAAGGAGCAATGCCCAGCGCCTTTACAGCCCAGTTAGAAAGCCCTCCCCGGAGGCAGTAGCTTTGTTGTCCACCTCGGACCCCTCTCGCAATCTTCCTCAACCTCGTTCGGCAGAAGCGGAACTGTGGCGGACTCGAGATCTGGACAGAGAGGAGGGAAGCAAGTCGTTCGCACCAACTTCACATCGCGAGGGGCCCCCCACTAGTCTGACAGACCGCGACGGTCAGCGAGAGGAAGATGAGGAGTCTGCTACGCAGAGATCTCTTCTGGAAGAACTGCATTCAATCCAAGAGGAGATCAGCTCATCGTGCTCGATGGCCAACTCAAATGATCAAGGTGGCCTTCATCATGTCGAGAATGAAAGCCGCATCTCGAATGAAGAGCTGCAAAGGCCTTCAGTCGAGGCTACCTTACCAGAGCAGCACGCTTTGTCGTTTCAGTCAAACAACGAGCAGCTCTCGAAGCTTGATGGAGTCATACCAAGAGAGGGTGGGAAGGAGGTCCTGGGCGAAGAAGGTAGTACGCATTGTCATACTGCTTCAGCTGAAAGACAAGGTTCTCCGCCCCAGTCGCCTCTTTCGTCGGGGAGGATGGTCCATTTGGAAGAAGCTTCAAAGCCATCACCTTCTGAGGAGGAACTGGACACCTCCTTCGGCGGAGCAAATGTTCAGGGTGAGGTTGCGGTAGGTAACCCATTGGAACATGGGAAAGAGGCGATTCATCTGGAAAGCTCGGACGCAGAAGCGTGCGATTCTGCCCTTTGCTCGGAGGACACTCCTTCTCAAGGCATTGCCCCAAACACGGCAATGTGCGAGATGCAGACTGAGATCCATGGTGTTACAGCGACTGGGATGGAAGTCATCGACGGCTGCGATGATCATGCGTACCTCTTCGAGGATCTTGATGATGACGCTTTTGCTTGCGTGGAGTTGAGTCCCGTAGCCAAGATTGACGTCTCAAGGACAGTGGCGGTCCGGTCAGCGGCTGGAGATGGGTTTCTGAGCCCAACCAGGCAATCACGTTGCCTACCAAAGTCGGCCATGCTGACTTCGCAGTCTTCAAGGAAAGGGACGTCACAGGCAGATGAGAAGGACGAGTTTGGAGATGAAAGTGAACTTTTGGCTAGTCTCAACGAGTGCGATGTTGGAGGTGGACTGCAGAGCAACCCTATCAAAGCTGAGCCCCCTCCCGCCTTTCTAGGCTTTCGCACTGGAGCCAATAAAGTACTCCCTCCTCCAGGGATGGCCGCATACCAGAGAGGGATGTCCATCCTCTTTGAAGACGGAATGGACGCAGATTCCCTACCTCTTGCACCTGCTCTCCCTAAGCCGGTAGGGTCGCCCGGTGTTTTGAAAACAGAAGGGCTTGCCGCAAAATTGAAAGGACCACATGGCAAGATGATGGCTGGCCGAAGTCAATGCGAAGATCTGCAACGTGGAAGCCCAGAGGTCGAATTTGTCGGCTTCCAGAGTGCTGGAGGCAAAAAGCTGGCCATGCCAAGCAAAGCGGCACTCGAGGCAGCCGCGAAAATTTTTGCGGAGTTGGAAGACGATGATGAGCTCTTAAACATCCCAACTAGTCAGGCGCAGAGGAATCAAACCCATCAGGATCTAGGGGCTTTGAGGATGACGCCTTCGAGGGCACATTCGCCAGCGCCGAGCGCCATCTGCTCAAGGCCGCGGACGCCCCTCCTGGCACCGACACAGTCCAAGGAAGCAACGGTGATCGGCTCAGCTCTTCATTCTCCACCGCCGCGGGCCACAGTGGATCGAGCGACCGTGGAGGCCACGGCTTTGAAGAGCCAGGAAGCCAAGATAGATGAGGAAAAGCTACACTCGAAAGGCAAGAGGATGATGCCACTGGCAACGCCAAAGAGATCAGCTCTGACAGACATCACCAACATCGTCACCAGAGATGCGTACTCGACACCAGTCAGGCCTCCTGCTACTCCGCTTTCACGTCGAGTACCAAATACAAGTTATCACTCCAGTGCAGGTCGCTCACTGGTCACTCCGTCCTTGATCACTCCCGCGGCACCTAAGCGAATCTCATTAGGTATGACCCCGAGGGGGCAAAGGGCAGCCAACTCCAACACTCCTGGCTCAAAGCGTCCACTTTTTTCCACCCCTTTCAAAGGAGGTAAGAGACCTGAGAACCCCCTTGCTTCCCCCGCCAAGCCTTTGGGCTCAGTCTCACACTCATCTCGTGGATTCAACACTTCGAGGAAGAGTCAAGCAGGGGTAGGCGGGATCGCTAGCATTGCCAATGTGGAAAGGGCGGTGTTCGACCTTCGATGCGAGGTGCCAAGGGTAGGGATGAGAGAGTATGGTATAAAGCCTGAAAGCGTGACGCCCTTGCAAGCCGTAGCTAAAGGAGCTCCGGATGAAATCATCTCCATCCTTCAAGAGCCATCACTTGCGGCCATGTATGCTTTTGATGGGCCCGACGGCAACCTGCTGAGACCGGTGTCGGCTTTGGCTGAGATCAGGGAAAGTGGATGCCGCCATGTCGACATCAAGTGGGTAAATTGTCACTGGGACCTTATCTTATGGAAACTGGCCAGTCTTTGCCTGAACAAGCCGGAGGAGGCCAGAGTGAGATTCAGCTGGCCGGAATTGATCCGGCAGATGAAATATCGGTGAGCTTCGCATCATCCCCGTGCTGGAAAATACGGTCTATGCGAATCGAACTCCTGATTCCCTTGTGCTGGTAACCCCCGTCCGCAGATATGAGAGAGAGATCAACCTCGCCCAGCGATCCTGTATCAAGCGGATCCAAGAGCATGACTCTTCGGCCTCTTCACCGATGGTCCTCTGTGTTTACAAGGTCCTATGGGACAGAGATGACGCCTTGGAGCGAGGAAAAGGCACCGGGGAGCGCGAAGGTGGCGTGGCCGCGAACATGATGGAGCTGACAGATGGATGGTACCGGATTCGGTGCTCGATAGACTCTGTCCTCTCGGCTGCTCTGGCCAGGGGCAGAATCAAAGTCGGCCACAAACTTGCCATCATGGGAGCCAAGGTACGTACCCATGCCTCATTCCGCTGTCGCGAAATCTTCTCTCTCATCGACCCCCCCCCCGCCCCCCCATCCCCCCGATAGCAACCCGAATTAGATATTGACCAGGAAACGATTCTGTTTCAATCTCACCTATTACCTCTAGCTTCAATCCAAGGGCGAACCCGCTGAAGTTCTAGACGCATTTGCAACCTCCATCATCAGCATTTCAGGAAATTCTACGTCGCTGGCCAAATGGGATGCCAGGCTGGGATTCTGCAGAGAGCCATTCTACGCTTCCCTCCGCAGTCTGACCGCAGATGGAGGCCTGGTCGCAGCGATGGATGTTGTGATCACACAAGTCTATCCGTACGCGTACTTTGATATCGACAAGGGCCAGACTGGGCAACAGAGCGCCAGAGGTGAAGCAGAAGAGAGCGCATGCAAAGAGGCATATGAGCGACGCTACAAAGAGACGAAAGCCAAACTGGAGCAGGGATGGGCCTCAAAAGGAAGAAGGCTCGACAGGCTCCTCTTGGCTCTCGAATCGGTGGCGGAGGATGTGAGGGACCAGGAGACGAACCCTGGCATCGATGATGGTGGCTTGGAGGAGCAAGCCCGTGATCTCCTAAGCCAATTAGAATGGGAGGACAACCCAGAAATGGCAGTGAGGCAACTAGTAGTTCAATCTGGAAAGTTGGGCCTGTTGCCATTTCTCGTCCAGGCGGCGAGGCAGAAATGCTATTTCGAGAGGGAGGACGACGGGTATGCACTAGAAGCTGAACTCTCCAAGTTGTGTCCACCTAGAAAGGTGAGAAACTTCCGCGTTGTCAAGTTCAGAGATGCCAGGCTCCCACCTCCTGCTACGAACTTGTCCAACAGTGAGTCGAGGATGAAATTGAAGGAAGGGGATGACGAAGCCCCCGGAACGATGGACAAGAGGCGACGCAGCCTGAGGACGGTCCAACTCACTGTTTGGGACGCCATCAATCTGGGAGACGGCCTTGAAGTGGGCCGAAGGTACATCGTCACCAACCTGGTCCCAACGCAGAAGAGTTCATGGAGGGGATCGGATGTCGAGGCTGACATCTTCCTCTCCACCCGGAGAGATACCAAGTGGAGACTGGTCGATGATCGATGATCCCCCACCCCGTCATGAACGTCGTTGGTATGACTTTGCTTTGATCAGCACTCACAAAGAGTTCTAGCGGGGTGTTGCTTGGTGACCCTACCTCCTTTTTCATTTTTTTAACATTTTTTTTCTTTCATTTTCTCCCCTCGTCTATCCCTCTACTCCTCTGTTATCTTCTTCACTTTTTTTCTTTTCTCCCCTCCCACATTACCCCTTCCTCCAACATAAAGTTACCAACCACTATCGTTCAAGAGTCAGACCGAGCTGCCTCACCCCTCATTTGTAAAACACAGTGATTTCCTCCGCAAAGCATCTGTTTCAATCCGTTCACCCGAAAATGCATGGCCGTCACAGATCATGCCATTACAGCAGGGCCCCCCTGCCCCTGCCTGACGTTTCTCACCCTGGAGATGGCCGTGAGATCTCATCGAACGCAAGATCGGACCGTGAAACAAGGCAAGAGGGCTGATCCTTGGCGAGGAGATCTTCACTTGGGAGGCATGGTTTTACTAGACTCAAGGAGCTTTGTTTTCTTCCTTCCCCCCTTCCCCGTCCCCCTCTTTCTTTCACTTAGGATGAGACTAGGCGAAACGAAGTGGAATTCTCTTTCTTGGATGACAGAACGTGTTCGATGCTTTTGAATGAGGGGGGGGGGGACAATTGAGGAATGCAGGGGGGAGGGAGATGCGACGGAAATTGAGATTTGAATTTTTTTTCCCTTCTAAGAGTTGGGAAAGACGAAAGAGGGGAAGAAAACATTACGAGGGGAAGGGATCTTTGGGGAAGTGGTAATGGGTTGTACAGTTGAAGGGGGGTATTGGGTTAGATTGGTGAGGTTTTTTTTCGAAAAAAGGTGGGGGATGAAGGAAAGGTCTCGGAAACCTGGCTCTTGACTTTGAGAGGGTCCTTCTTCGATGGAAAAAAACAATTGGGATTGGGTTGGGGGAGGTGATAGTGAAAGAAGTGATATTTTTGGTTTTTTTTTCTAGAGAAGGGGGGTGGGTTCGAGAAGATATGCGATGGTGTGGAAAGGCAAGTCAACGTGGGAAGGAGTGAGAGAGAAAGAAAGGGTGAGAAGACGAAAGGGGAAAACAAGGGAGGGGTGGGGGTGGGAACTGGGTTTAAGGGATTTTCATTTACGATCCGACCCTTGACTCTCTCTCTCTCCACGATCAAGTTGAGATCTGATGAAAGTGGTTCAAGTCCTTCCTGGAATGATGATGGTGGTGGGGATGACTCAAGCCAGTGAGGTCGTTGAGTTCGTGTTGGTTTGGGTAGGCGGTGGTGGAGTGATCCTGTGGATGGAGTCTTCGACTGATTCCGTCCAACGTTGGAGTTCCTTGTTCGATCTTGACGGTAGGATGTTGAGCTGCGTACCTGTCTTGGTTACCACCTCCACCCAAGGTGAGATCGTACCCATCCACGTTGGTGATGGCCGAGTTCCTTGTTGCGATCGTTGTGGGATCCTGATCGCAGTAGACGAGGCTATGGCTGTACCCCATCCCTGTTCCGACGTAGGCTCCTTCGCTCAGAAACCCCGCTTGGATCGAACCGTCCTCACGATTCCCAACGACGTTTTGGGCGGTGGTGGTGATGGAGGATCGGTCGAACCCATCCCTTTGCGAGTGAACTCTCTGAAGTCGCGATGATTGTTGAGGAACGTCGATCGGGTGGAAACCACTTTCCTCCTTCCCCCTCTTGAAGCTCTGGCTCAGAACCGAAGGGGGCAAGTAGATGGGTGGGGGCTGAGGCACTTGGCGAGAAGGAGAGGAGCAAGAGGTCAACTCGATCGAGGTGCAAGGGGTGGAGGAGGGAGATGGGGAGAACTGGTCGTAAGGATGGTGGAGCATGGCACCACCTCCGCCGCTGAAGTGGTCGAGTTGGACCGGAGTAGCGCCGGGGCTGGGGATCCCCTTACCCTCGAAAGCGTTGGCTGGCGAGAAGAAAAGGTTCTGACCCGGCGTACCCTCCGGAGTCACAGGTCGACTGGATCGGTTGCTGCTGTAGAAGCTCTCCGGAGAACCCTGTGGGTGGTAGTCCCTTCTGATCTGTTGTTGTTGAAGCGCTCCCCTCTGGTGCTGCTGTGCAAGTTGGTGGGATTCTAGCAGGTGAACCCTTGGTTCCTGCTGAAGTGAAGAGCCCTGAATGGGACTGTAGACCTGATGATCGTTGAGTGGGTTCAGAAACTGATGGCTGCTCGAGTTGGGTCGGAAGACGGAAGGCATGTAGGACGTGGCACCGAGGTAAGCGGGCTGATGGTAAGGGGAGGGAGGGGTTGGGTGACCGTGATGATGGTAGAGAAGGTTTTGATTGGGATGAGCGTTGGTCGTCATGGTATCGAACCTGTAGTCGTTCGAGATCCCCACACCTCCTCCCTGACCTGTGATGATCATCATGGGAAAGTTGTCGACCGAGTCGGCGTTGGCGTAGTGGTTCCTCCTCGTATGTTTGGTCAAGGTCGTCTTCCTGCAGAAAGACTTGCCACAACCCTCCACGAGGCACTTGTAAGGCCTCCTTCCACTGTGGATCCTCCTGTGCCTCGCCAGAGAGCTCGAATCCGAGAAGGCCTTGGAGCAGCTTTCACAGATGTGAGGCCTCTCACCCGTGTGAACCCTTATGTGGACCGTCAGTGCCGACCTCTGAATGAACGTCTTGCCGCAAGCCCTGAAGGGGCAGGCGTAAGGCCTCTCCTGGCTGTGGATCCTTGCATGCCTGGTCAAGATCCAAGCACGGTTGGTTGGAGTTTGGTGGAAGGGAAGATAGAAAAAAGGGGGGAGGGAAGAAGAAAACAAAGGGAGGTAGGAGTCAGTGAGAGAAGAATGGGCATTCGGGAAAAAA